>VZSC01008079.1:554812-568571 GCA_013398225.1 Steatornis caripensis
AAAATACATTCTCTGCCATTACTTTTGATAATAAGATATGATGTAGTTATATCACCTCAAACACTGCATGTTCTGTTTAACGCAGATTTTGAGACATTATTCAGTTTGGTATAGTGGTCATCTCTTTACGATAAAATTATCAGAGAGCAATGTGTGACACTATAGGGAAAAATGTGGGTTTATTGCAATAACAAATCAAACGTGGTACACAAATTTGTAAATACAACTGCACAAAACCTAAAATGATACTGAGTGGGAAAAAGTTTCTGGAGTTCATATTGTCTTACAAGTTTCTTCTCCCAGTCGGTGTCTTTATTCACACGTGGCGAAATAAAAAGGGGGCAGAAAATTCAGGTTTTTAGTGGAGCAGATCCCTGTGTTAAAAAAAGTTTAGCTTTCTACTTAATTTCTGCTAAAAATTTCCATTCAAAATCAATTGGTAGTAACTTCATTTGTGAAATTTGAATAGCTTATTAAAAAGAGGAGTATTTTACAATCATGTTTTAAAATTATGATTAACCACTAAATCCCATTGAAATTCATGGAAGCTTAAGAGACTCTTCAAAAAACAAGCCGTTAATGTTTAATCCTAGAATAGTATGAAATTTTTGCATGTTAAAATTACATGTCTGGTTTTTAAAAAATCATTTTAGTAATAATGATAACACTAGGGAGGTCAAGGGACATTTATTTCTAGGTTATCTCTGCAGAATCTAAAATCATTAAGCCTCGGCAGTCACACAGTATTTTCAGAAAAGCTATCAATCCCCTTTAATACAGTCTAAACCTAAATCTTCCAGTTGCTACTTTTCTTCAACAGTTTATGCCACTGATCCAGGGTAATGAAAATAGTTATGTGTTGCAGAGAAAAAGCTAGATTCAGATGGTTTAATTCAAATCAGGATCAAAATCAGTTATTGATATATTAATTACATTTAATTAAATTAGATTTAGTTAATTCCTGTTTTATAGAAGTTTTTTTTTCCATGCTTTCATTTCAGCAGTCTATAAGTATGTTTTTCATGACTGAGTTTAGCTTTTATTGAGCTGACTGAAATTACTCTGTGTGTAGAGGGTACTGAAGTCCTTTAGCATGAGAAAACATTTTCTAGACGAACCCATGTGCAGATGCTACAAATACTTATATGTCCTATTACCATGTTTTATCAAGCTGTCCAACATTCTTTCTGCTATGACATGGTGGGTTTTTTTTTTCCTTTTGCTGTCTCAGCTGAGCTACGCATGCTGTTAATAGTAAGCCAGAGTATTTTTAGGACAGGAGAAATATTGTTCTTGCAACCTATTAACAACTTTGAAAATTATGTACCTATTGATGTATATGCAAGCCAGAAAATTGGCTTACCTAAGTCATTTTGGTAGTTTCATTGGTGACACACACAAACATTCTATTGAAATTTATGGTCATTTTACTACTGAAATATTTGGGTCTAGATTTTGACCATACTGGGAAAAACAGTAAAGTTGATCAAATGTTAAATGTCAGGAGAGACTGTCTTTTCATACCAATTAGGCTATGTGTTGAAAGAGAATGAATAAGGAAAATAACTATACAAAACATGTTTATTTCTATAAGGTAAGTGATTTAGACTGAGCAGTTCAATAGTTATCTGCAACATGGATAAAATACCTGTATTGTTACTACTTATTATGAAATAAAAGTCATAAGCTTCATTTTTCTAAATAAAAGACATTAGTCTGTTTAAGATTCTGTAAGGCATTCAGAAACTCAAAATACCTGACTCCTAACTGGATGGTCACTTCCGGTGAGAGAGTATATGAACAAGTGGAACTCGATTATGCTGATCAAGTTCACATCTCGAATTCAAGACTTTGTTTACGTTCAGTCTTCAAAGGGCATCTTGCAGTTTTCAGTTAATATTTACCCGTGGAGTTCTATTTAGTTAATGTAATGGAATTTATTTTTTTTTAACTCTTAAATATATTGTTGATATATCTCTCTATATATATCAATATATATCAAACTGTTGATAAATAAAGATAATTTCTAAAATATAAATCAATCGTTACTTGAAATAAAGCTGTCACAGATAAACACAGGACTTGGTGTCCTAATTATCTGTCTACATCTAAATAACATGGATATTTCAGTGGTCGTGTGCTACCATTGTTTTCGGTCATTTTTTTCCAGAGTTCCAGACTTTCCAAAGTGGATTTCTTCTCCTATTCTTACTTAAGAATTTCTTTTGAGTAAATAAACAACTAATGGTTGGCTAGAAGAAGGGCCAGACTAGTTCTTCATTATTCCTAGGATGAGTGGGAAAGAGGATGAATAAGAGAGAAAAGGCATTTAAAAAGCAAAATAGGAAAATACCTGCTGGACAAAAGAAAAGAACTATACAGTAATGGATTAGTGCCTGTTTCGCCTATGCACTCTGGGTCTCTTAAGGACAGGATAGAGGTGATCCTGTGACACCATTTAACTTTTCTGACATTTACAGTGGCAGCTTTTTAAAAAAATGGCTTTACACAGCACAGCTAAAGACAGGGCTTTTTTGACTGTGGACCACAAAAGGGGTGAGGATGAGTGAGAATCTTTGGGAAGAGAATCACAGTTGGATGTTTACACCCATTTTCCAGCATCCATCAACCTGGAAATTGCTATTAGAAAATTTATTCAATATAATTTAATTGTATTTCAAATACTTTATTTTTATGTCTAATTTAAGATAAGAAAGCTATGGGAAGTACACTGAAGACGAATATTGTCTTTTATAGAGCTGAAGAGGAGCTATTTTTATAGGTGCATTTTAAAATGCACTTTACCTTCTCTGTCGCTGAAACAATCAAATGAATGCATGAAGTGTTGCAGTAATTTAAGTGAAGACCATCTATAGCTGCCTTTTGTAAAAGTGGACCAGTTTACTATAGTATTTTGAGTTCTTCCTTCTGAAGTGTGTTTGTCTTCTCTCATATTTCCCTATTAAATCTGTACAGAATTTACCATCATCACTGCAATTCTGCAGTACTTTAATAGAAGTTAAAAAATCCTGTCTTGTAGATGACACAGCTTTACAGAAAAGGTGTTTCTATACCATTTTTCATTGTCTGTCATAAACTTTAGTGAAGTGATCTGAATTACACTCTAGTTTAAAAGTGAAACTCAACATCTTTACCTCATCACATAGGAATGAAAACTCTTGCTGCAACTTGGACTAAGGCTGGTTTAGGATGCTGGCTTTGAAGTACATGAATTGCTTATGAGAAGATAGTCTTAGCCATGCCACAGGCTTTTCTTACTGTTCTCTGTAAGGGTAAGATGGAAATAAGACCGACAGCCTTTGTTAAGTGTGACACAGAACCCAGGTGTCTCTCCATTCAATTTTCTTTGGGCAAAACTGAGCATTATACTAGTATAGTATTTTCTTCCTTATAATTAGCTAGCTATTTGGCAAACAAGGCACCTAATTACCATCTTATTTTCTCTGATATAGTATATCATAATTTATTAACATAATAGATTACATGATGAGGAATTTGGTGTTAAAATTGCTTGGCTATAATATCAAATTAAATAGTAAGGGAAAAGTCGTGCTGTGCACTGATCTGGCCATAAGTGACAGTGTCTTTTGAAGAGATGATGTTCATCTCCTGTCTACAGTAAAGGGTGTCAGCATCACTTTTTTTTTTTTGCCTTGATGCTCCTGAAAATATCCATAAAGGTGCAGAAAGAACTAAATTTGTATATCTACAGTGACGAATATCTATGTATATTTAATTTTCAAAACTACTGATTTCACAGCAATTTCATTCACATTAATTAAGAAAAGATCCATGTCTTGGAGTAAATATTATTCACCCTATTATTATTCTGTATGATTTCAGCTCTATAAATGTGGATTAAGTTTATTTTAAGAAATAAAGATGGAAAATAATTAGGTAATGCCTTTTAACAGTTCTGGAAGATGTCAGTGTTTAAGGTTTAGGACCTTGCCCTTTGAAGCTGTTAGCATTCAACGCTTACGTGGTATTTTAACAGTATTTTTAGATTATTTTCTAAATTATCTCAATGAACAGACAACAGATGTAGATTGCATAAGTATCTGGAAATTTAGCAACACAAATCAACAGTCAATTTCAAAACAAGTTAGTATAGACATCCAGTGAACTGTATTCTAACATATCTGTGCTTTATTTAATATTAATTGGTTCCTTTGTGATCAGTCAGTAGAGTTACACATATTATTATTCAAGACAGCCCTAAAGCTTCATGCATAAATGCTGTCTAATATTAGAGTCTTAATAAATCAGCCATTAAGTAAGTTGGCATTGACCAAGGTCTGGTTCTAGGAAGGCTGTCTTCCAGCATATCGTGTAGAAGCTTGTTCTGCCACTAGATAAACTTTTTTTTTTTCCTGTAGTTTACCACCATCCTAGAAACACAATTTTGAATTTCTATTTTGAGTAAAAAACAATTTCACATTCCTTCCATTCTTTTGTGGTTTTCCCACTGTGCAGACAAATTTGAGTACATAATACTGGTTTAACAGAATCCATAGACACCATCACAATTGGATATCATGGTTACAGAGATATAGGACTGTGTAGAAGAGTTTAAGCTTCTAAAGTGTCAACTAGATACTTCCTCAAGTATGACATTTCCTTTATAATATCTATATGTATTTTTTCAGCTTTGAAAAATATTAGAAGATGAATACAAGAAACAGTTAACTCTATGGATTTATGTATTCTCTAGTTAGCATATACAAACTACTATAAAAACTTATGGTCTACTGGAAAGTAACACACATAAATCAATTACAAAAGTGTTTTCCAGGTAAACGCTTATAAAATGCTAAATAATATTTTAAATATCTGTTGAAAATCAGCCTAGGATGTAGATTTTGTAATGTGTGTTGGTTTTTTTCATTCCAAATTGTATCATGAGTACTTCAGTATTTCCTTATTTACTGCTTTCTAAGACTGAGAATGGCATTCTCTTTTGACTCACTGGTAGTTGGCTTACCTTTCCCGCAAAATGTTAGCAACTGTGCATGACCCGAGTGTTGTTTGCTGAATGGTTATGAGGCATAGTCTTGATTTGTTTAACAATTCCTTTTATAATGTTACAGAACTCTGTTTAAAGTCACATGACAGAAACATACAGATTTTGTTTTACTTGTCAATTTTGAACTAATGCAATTATTGAGGTATGCCATCTTTATCAGAGGTAATTAACATATATGCATAATTTATTTACAATAAGACACATTTTCTAAATCCCGGTAGTTCCAGTTACTCAATTGTGCCATAATGCTACTAGATTTTGTTTTTCTTCTGGACATGGTAACATTGCAGCTATGGCATAAGATACACAGTGCTCTATTTTCTTTTTATTTTCTGAAAGAGCTGACTTACATCACACACAGTAAAGCTTATGAGAGTCTTATGTCTGAGTCTCATCATAGTTGAAATGAATTTTTTTTTCTCTGTGCTTAACAAATATATACCAACAGAAATTTTCAAGGTTAAAAGTTAACAGCAGAACTGCTAGAATTTCCAATTTGTGCTAGTTGTGTTAGTCTCTTGTTTGTGTGAATGCTAGCAGATCTTTGGTTAAGGAGCAATGGGTAAGTTTTCAAATACACTGCAGCCAAGTTCAATATGCAGCCGTGCCTCAGCCTGAGGAGAATCTGTATCTGGAGGGAAGTATCTAAGCCAGAACAAAACAAAAAAGCACTGTTAAGCAACTGGAAAAGGAAAAGGGATTGCCAAAGGTGTTCATTTTACCACTTGACCTAATGTATTTGACATCTTGGCGGGCAATAAAGGCAGGAGGGTGCTGTTGCACCAAAATGCTTTGTCACAGTTTTTAAACTATATATTTATGTCCTGGAGAAAAAAAGAAAGTTGGAACAAAAAAAAAAAAAAAAACCAAAGTTAGAACTATGAATACAACCAATATAATGACAAATTACTCTCGGTTTAATGTTTATAGTTTTTGTCTGTATCTTTCTTTTTTTTTCCTCATCCAAATGTGAAAATAATGCACTCTGGGGAAAAAAAAAAAAATAGGAAATGCAATAAGTATTCATCCAAGTGTTTGAGACAAGCAACCACAGATATCAAAAGCAACCACAGGTATCTATCTGTCCAGTCCACCATACAGAGCTCATCAGAGTGTAGCATGACTATCAGAGGTTTTGGGAGATGACCTGCAAATTAAGCCTAAATGAACAGGGAACAGACCTTTTCTTATGGAGAAAACCTTTGCATTTCAATCAGGTTATGAAGGTCAAAAATAAGACAGTGGAAGGAAGTTCACACTGGTCTATGCTGGTTTGTTGATGGTTTTCAAAATTAAATCCTGCACTTTTCTGTTGCTGTTCCTAGCATGTAAGATTTACTGAAATGTTTTCCCATTAAAGCTATTATTAAGAACAGTTATATTTTAGCTAGCTTTATCTCATTTTATGTATAGCTAAAATAGTTAGATTCATTTTGTCATAGAATAAAAGCTGTTAATGCAGTGTTTCTCAACTAAATTTCTCAAGTAACGTATGCCTTAGCAGTGAAGTATTGTGAAGACGTACTCTCTGTTCAAGAACGGTGCTGAAAATAATCACGTGTACTTTTAAAGTTTCAATTCTTATATAAGACATTGATAAAGTCAGATACAAGCATTAAAACACATGTTTTAAGTATTGCAATTTGCAAGCTTTTGTGGACTGCAGTCATACATGAGTAGAAATATTGCACACTTGAGAAAATATTTACATTCTTTCTTGAAAATATGATTTTTTAAAAAATATATTTTAAATAGATTTGCTGCCAAGTGCATTTTAAGGCCTTGCCTTCATGGAATTACATAAGCATTTTATGAATTTTTAATCTTGTAGTGAGGATTTAGGTCTCTATACTTGAAAGAGATGCTTCTTTTTCTACTGATAGATAACTTGATTGTGATTGGTTAAGACCATCAAATATCATAATGAAAAATCCATGTTATTAGTATAATTTTGATCTACTTTCTACATGTATGAATACTTGCAGGTAAGCTGTGCTAGCAATACTGAAGACAGAATTTATTTTTCTGAATGTTAGCTGACATCATCATTCGCAGTTGGCATAGGAAAGGGTGAATAAAAGCTTCTTTACACATAAATATGTACTTGAAAGTGGTTTTATTGATCTCTGACAACATTTGATCGTACTTTTGTGGTTTTAAGTGTTTATTTGATATATTGATGCTAACCATGGGCTAGCAAATATCATGTAGTTTAGAGTTTGCTCTAGAAAGCAATAAACCATTCCAAGGTTTATCAGCCTCTTTGTGTCTGCTAGCTGCTTCTTTATTTTTGTATCAGCACATCCTCTGTGATGACTGAGTTTTTACACTTTCATATATCTTACAGCTGCTTGTAAAGAATACTTTCTCAAGCATTAGTTCACTTCAGGAGGTGGCACACGTTTGTTTGTTTCTCCTGAATTTCTTAACAGGATGCTGCAAGAAGCAGCTTCATGGTACAGTAGTGCTGATATGTGTGTTTTACTGGTTTACTCCTCTTCCTTTACTGTTCTCTTTGTGTGAAGTTACTGACTCAAAAGCACAGTGCACTAAGGGCACTGTGAGTTTGGAGGCCTGCAGTGAGAAGGGACCAAAAATGAAACAGTTGTCAAGGCCTAGAACAAAAAGATTGGGGGCTTTCTGGGTGTAAACTGTTGAACAGTAAAAATTATGTTGGGAATGTTACCTCAGCAGAAAGAGGAAAAGAAATTGATATACTGAAATGGGTGAATGTGTTTTAAGACTGAGTTTACCAGTACTAAAAGGAAATTAACAGCATTCTCCAACACTAGTTGGTTCTGATGCCGCCAGATAGTACTGTTCTAGATACAGGCAATAATCATCATAGATAGATACCTCTTTGAGAGGGATGTTTGATTTTGTGGGCAAAACCTGCATTATTTCTGTAGTTCTTTTTTTGTTGGGTTTTTATTTTTTGGTTCATTGGTTTTGGTTTTTGGTTGCTTATTGACCTTCTCTGTAAGAGCCAGTTCATGGATGTATTTCTTGTCTTTGTGCTGCACTTGGTAGGATGTGGTAGCTATCAATAAAAGCAGTTTCTCATGTGTAGTTAGAGTCATGTTTATGGAAAGATCTATCCTTTAATTAAAAATATGCAATGATGGGGAAGAAAATTCAATTTACTATTCTAGTGATGATAAATCTTGATGAAAAACAGTGCATTAAATGTTAAGTATTACCCAAAAGAAGTTGTTTTTTCAGAGGCTAGACATAATTTGCACGTTAGTTTAGCACTGACAATGAAGTAAAAAGACAAAATAAATTAATATCAATAAAAACGTATTTTGCAGAAATAACAATATAGGAAATGGCCATTTACATGAGCATTTCCCATAATTCTTAACAGTTTATTTGTATTATGTATTATTTTAAAATATTATTTGGTTTGGGGTATTTTCAAGTTAACTATCTAATGTATTTTACCACTTTGTCAGATTCAACTTATTTGAAACCATTCTTAAATGATTATCTAAAAGTTTAATTTCCATTTTCCTTTTTTTTTTATCCTTATAAAATGTTAACCTACCTTGCTTCTGATGAACTATTTTGGCATTAGCAATGACATATATCTTTATTGAATGAATATTGGTTTTAATAGTAGTGGTTCCCAGCTGCGATAATCTCTCTTTTGTAAGTTTTTTTCTCATTACAATGTTAGTATATGATTCAGTTTCAGCTATGCATTTCTAGTAAAGATGCTGGTCCAGAATATAGGAAAGGGCACTACCTGTTGTATCTTCTACAGTAAGGCAATTCCAGCAAACACAAGGAAAAGCCAAAAATTTTTCCCTTTCTTTGCTGATTAAAATTGTCATATTCTGGATATGCCTACCCTCCATTCTTTAGTGCAAGATGCCAACTTTTGCCTTGGGTTCTTTTATGCTAGTGGCAAGGAGGGAAATATAAAAGGAAAGAAACACCTGTGACCTGTTGAAAAACCCACTAAAGTCAAAGAAATTTAATCCCTGATTTCTAAAGTTGTATCAAATTTCCAACTCTTCTATTTAACTAGTATTCACCAACAAATTAATTTGGATTGTTACTCTTTTTTTAGAATAACATAAGAAACAATGTTGCCAACTATGGGGGTAGGTTCTGGTAGGCCTCTACTTTCCAGTATCCATCCATTTATTTATTTAACTAGTTGTAGTACTTTATAGTTTAGCTAACAATATAAACGCTAATGGTGTGCTTGAACTAGAAATCTCCTGAGTCATTTTTCCCATAGAACTATATGAGTAAGCGTCCAGCTGTGAGAAATATGAATGTAAAGTTTTCTGTAAAGGACTGTAGGAATATATGGTTGCATACATCTCATTAACATTGATGAGAGTTAAATATTACGCATATTTTGAGGGATTACTAAAACATATATGTCATACAAAGTTTGGTCCTGTCTTCAGATTTTAATTAATTTTGCCTTGAAGAGTGCTTTTATATTAGTTCTTTCTAGCAGCGATTGAAAGATATTCAGTTTTGGCACTACTATAAATAATTAAGCATGATAGCCATCAAGTGCTCACACATCAGATTTCTTCTTGACTTTTTACTGGTTTCAGGAATTATTTAGAGCAATAAGGCACAGATTTTATTTTATGTATGCATGTACATGTCTACATGTGTGTATATGTATGTTTACATAGTTATTAGCCTAAATTTGGATTGAAAAAAATAGATTAATACAACTATAGGAACTAATTATATTTTGTGTGTCACTTTACATATTAATGTGACCTTATTTTGAGTGAATAACCTTGCACACCTAGCATGCCCTTTTCATTACTGCGAAAATAAACATTCTGTCCTCTCAGTCAAAAAGAAAAATACAGTTAAAGTGCTCCTCATGTGGGTCTAAAGTTCTTTGCTATGTGTAGAAGTGCCACACTGTAGTCTTGAGGAATGAAAATATATTGCTGAAATCTTCAGCGGCCTGTTGAGAATCTCCCATTTTCTAATCAACTACGACAGGTTTTTCTTTAGGTTTACTGAGGTAAATTGTTACTTCTGCAGAGTGTGTGATTCATGAAACACATGAGGGGCAAACACAATTTTTTTAAAGCATTTTAAATAATAAAAATGATAGCACTGATGTAATTAGAGAGGTTTCAGTGTTAGCAGATGTGCTGAGAAAGTCATTTAGTGGGAAAAGTATAAGCAAAGCAATTAAATTTGCATAAGAAATGCAGCAGAATAACAAGTCTACAGATAACTTTATGGGCTTTACATGTGCTGTGCATACATCTTCTAGAGTGTGTATATGCATATTTTAAGACTCTAAAGAAAAGAAGAACCAGGTGACTCAGCCCAGTAACTGAGGAGAGAATCATGTCATGAAAGGATGGACAGAGCAAATAATAGATAAATTAAAATGAGACACCTTGCTGAGGTAGTATTTGTAAGATAGTGTTTATATTTGTTTTCTTTTACATGCTGTGTAGCTAACTAATGATACTGTTTTCTTCAGAACCATTGGTTCATTGTCTTTCACATATACGGCTGCAAAATCCGTGATTATCTGTATTAGGACTGGAGCTTCTAAATAATATGATTTTTCAAAGAAAGTTTACCAGCAATTGCTTGTAAAAGTTCTTTGAGGTCCTCAATAAGTAAATTTTATATTTTTGAGAAGATAGACATCAAGTATAATGGATCTTCGTCCCACACCAGGAATCCTAAGTGATATGACAAAGAATAACTTATGCGTATGAAATCACAAATAATTAATATCTTTTAAATTTTGCCTTTTCTAATGGAGATGCAGCTTATTATGTATTTGGAGTTTAGTTAAAAGAAGCAATCTCAGTTCTCCCTGCTCCAAAGCACAATTTTGGTACTACTTCTTATCTGTGATCCATGAACACAGCAAATCAGAAATACAGAGAATTGATATAAACAGTAGCTATTTTGTTACCTTATATGTCAGTATCTTTCCAAATGCCATGGTCAACTATCTGTTTTCTTGGTACTAAAACATTCTGGGATTTCTTTGCATTTGGTGTATGCATGTGCTTTCAGAAAAGGATTTCTATTTCACATTTGTCCACATGAAAAAAAAAAAAATCGTGATGTCCTAAACAGGTGTGTTGCTGGGATTTCTTTTAGGAATATGAATGCATTAAAGACATGTCACTAACAACATTCTGAATTGTACTTTCTAGTTTAAAAAGAAAGCTTTTAGTATAATGTTGAACATGCTGAGTTGACCTAACTTTCGTGTTGCATGCTATTTAAGAAATTGTGTCTATTACACAAGTCCTTATTTTACTTGATACCTTGAAATGATTTAGAATTTCAGGCCTGCCATGCACAGGATTTCTATAATGAAGGACAGATTCTTAAAGGGATGTGAAGATTTAAAATGGTAGGGCTAGCACTAAAATCTCAGTAACACTGTAGTCTCAGACTACCCTTCATCTCCTATCTTCATTTCTTTGGACAGTAGGAGAAGAAAAGCTCGTATGCTTCTGCATGGATTAATTTTAGTACCTGCCATTTCAAACAGACTAGTGGAGTGTGAGTGGTCTGTGTCAGAAACCTCAAATATTTCCTACATTTGTCCTCAGAAATTATTTTTAATTGTTTCTAGGTTGCGAACTGGAAATTACATTAAGTTATAAGTTTGTGTAGTGTTAAGAAACTAAAGGAAGCATTCTGTTGTATATCTATACTAGCAAACAGTTCATGAAGATACAACTTTTGTGGTGACTGAAACTGTGACTGTGGAAACCACTCATGTGCCTTCTACATACCTGGCAGAGATCCTTCACCTTCTGCAAGCCTTGTCTGAAGTAGAAGAGCGCCTTAATTCTCCTGTTCTGCAGGCTAAGGATTGTGAAGATCTCTTCAAACAAGAAGAGTGTCTCAAGGTAAGATAGAAAGCTTTTCTTACAACAATAAGTTTCTGTTGTTTTTAAGCTTCTGTATATTGGCAGCCTGCGCTTACTCAGACATCTGTTTTGTAAGTGCTCAGCCTCTCTCTTTGATGTGTGCGTACATGGATGTTTATATACGAATGCACACTGGTGCAAAAGATAAGAACACTGAAGGGTTCTTTTATTTTTATCTGTTTCCACCTGTATTTGGAAGACAAGAGCATTAGGGTATCTGCAAAGTGCATCCTTGAATGGGAGAGAAAAGATGGAGAGGGGCAGTTATATGCTTAAAATTGTGAATTTGTGGTTAACGTTTTGTTGGTGTGTTTGTAATTTGAAGTAATTAGTAAGCAACCCTATCCACACCGAATCTTGGCAGCTTTATTTTAGTGTTTGATTTAAAACTATTTTTTATTAAAACAGCAACAACAAGAAGTAAAATTTAGCTGTTCCTTCCCATAGTAGACCAAAATTCTGATTGGAGCGGTACTCTGTGCAATTACTACAGTTTAATTGACTAAACAGAAAAGATTGTCCAGTAGGTAGATAATGTAGTGAAGAAAAAGCTAATTCAGTATTGATATGACTTTAAGTATTACTGTTTTCTTCATTGCTTGCAACAGTAAAATCCTTTGAAATCAGCGGAATTTTTCCAACACGGAATTGACATAAGAGAATAAGATTAAAGTTGTAAGCCTAAGTAGATGAGTTACCAGCTTTTGCAGAATACTGTTTGTGTGAGGAAAGCCTTGTAAAAAATCATGCTTAAGTGCTGTGTATAATTACAGCAATTTCAAATTGTCATCCAGCATGAAAAGACCACATTTCCATTTTTCTGTGATTGTTTTGGGGAACGAAAGGTTTTAAGAAAAGGAGACATTAGCCTAAAGAGGCTGTAATTTGCCTACAGTCAGCTATAAGAAAGCTTAGATGGAGAATCAGGGCAGGGGCTCTGGCTAGATACTCTGAATTGTCTTCTGTAGGAGCCCATTTATATCTTTCCACAACAGAGGAAATGTAACAATGTTGTTAGCATCTATAAAATCACATATATTTATAATTCTTATACTTCTTATACACGCATAGGTCTTACACATTTTAGGCATCTATACGCGCGCGCACACATATTCTTTATTAGCTCTTGAAAATTAGGGTGTTTTCAGTTTCCTAGCAAGGCAGTATAGTATGTGTAGTGAGGCATTACAGTGAAGTATCGGAGCAGAGGAAGCATGTAACTGATAACAAGACTGTGTGAAATAACAGTAGGCCATTCCTTTTACCACTTCTGTCTCAGTACCAGTAGCTTAAAGCATTGAAGCACACAATGTGCCAATGTTATTGTCATTCTTCATTTCAAACAATTTCTGGATATAATAATTCTTTGCACAAAAAAAGTCATAGACCACGTAAATCGTTTCTAGTGAGCTACCACTCGGTCCTTGCCTGTGGACTTACGTTCATTGCTAGATTGGATGGGAAAACAGTGACCTACCTCAAGCAGTTTAGTGGCAGCTGATTTCCTTTTAGTGCTTCTTAATGCTTTACATTTGGGCGATCTTTATCAGATTTATATCCATAACTAATCTGTTGTTCACCCACATATATTTGGTATTATCAGAGTTGACATCAATTCTAGTAATATTGATTACTGAGGTTACAAGTAAGTATTGCCATAGGTTTAATTTAACTGAACTATTAAATTGTTATGAGATGCATTTGTGGGCACAGTTCCATCTTCCTCCCAAATAAATCTCTTAGAAGAGACAAATGAATCTTGCATGTTTGTGGGCTTTTTGGAAGGGTACAGTTTTGATCTGAG
>VZSC01008079.1:592271-602947 GCA_013398225.1 Steatornis caripensis
AGGGTAACAGAGCACTGGAACAGGCTGCCCAGAGAGGTTGTGGAGTCTCCTTCTCTGGAGATATTCAAAACCGGCCTGGATGCATTCCTGTGCAACCTGCTCTAGGCTAACCTGCTTTAGCAGGGGGGTTGGACTAGATGATCTCTAGAGGTCCCTTCCAACCCCTACCATTCTATGATTCTATGATTCTATGAAATCCCTGCTGACTGCTCCCAGTAATCTTACTCCTTCTGTGCCCAGAAACGTGTTCCAAGTGGTCTTACTCCATGATTTTTCCAGGACCTGAAATGAGGTTAACTGGCCTGTAGTACCCCAGATAGTCCTTTTGATCTATTTTGAAGATGAATGCAACATTTTGCCTCAAGTTGTCAGGGACCTCTCTTTGATCTGCATGAGCTTTCGGAGATGACAGCAAGCAGCCTTTCCAAGCATCAACCTACTCTCTCAGTGTCCTGAAGTGTAGCCTCTCTGGTCATAGAAACTTGTATGGGTTGAGTTCCCTGACACAATTCTCAACTTGCCCATCATCTACTTCTAGTAGTTCCCATTCTCCTTCAACCATACCTATAGCACAAAGGGCTGGGGGACCCTGCCAGTACTTCTTTCCTTATAGGCTCATTATCATCTTCATATTTTTGGAAGCTTTATTTTTATGGAACACTGATGCTCAGGAAAAAAAATACATAATACTTATTTGACATGGTAGGAGGTACTGCATCCAGTGGAAAATTCTGCAAATAAATCAGAACCTTCTGATATAAGTATGCTTCTCTTAAGATATCTAAAGTCTCATTCATTCATCAGTAAAATTTCCTGCAGTTTCTCTCTAGAACCTGCTTGTTATAGAACTTATAGACCTCTAGAATACGTTAATAATCAGAGATTATTATTCTGTGGTCCTGAGGTATCTGCACATCTTATTTAACAAAGACAAACCTTGGATTTCTTGAACTTTTAAAGATCTAAAAAGTGCTTCAGAAGAGCAAACACCTGCTTCTCAACAAACCAAAAATTGTGAATGTCATTTCTAACTACGCAGATTTTCAGAAACATCTTCAAAGGCCTTTTATCCTTCATCATTTTACTCACAGTGTTTCAACTTGCAAGCTCTTTACTTTCCGTTCTAGTTAATAAAACTCTAAAAGCAATACTGTTTGATTTTCCTTCATCACTGTTCAACACAGGGCCCTTTTCTACCATTTTTATTAGCTGCTGTTGTAAGGTGCTATGTCTGGCTGCAGAACTGCTTTTCTTAGCCGTAAATTTACCTTTCAAAGTGTAATGTGTGTTGTTATATATTGAATCCTCTGTACACATATCTGTTTGCGTGTAGTTGTATGCGTGTACAAAACTGCTTCTAGTAACTCTGTTTTAGTTTTGCCATCTCAGGTTGAGAGACATTGGCATCGTATTTGGAGCCATTTTGAGAAAGGAAGGGTAAAGAAACTGTTCATCTTTATAAAGCTTGTGGTCCAGATTTCATTGACAGATGCAGCCCTATATTCTGCAGAACTGAAAGTATAGTGATTTCAGGTTAACACACATATATGCACTTGAGTGCCATAAAGCTTAGCTCTGTAAGTGTTTTTATGAGCTTAATCTTGAGGTATAGGGCTTAAGAGCACTCACTGCTAGGGAGGTCTTCCTGCTCAATAGGAGGCCTTCAAGTGGTGCATCTGGCACATTACCCCTTTAGCTCAGATCAGAAGAGAACTTTTGAAACTGATCTGATTGTCCCCACTGTGATCTGATTCATGCTGAGAAGGGCTCTTGGAGCATGTGTTGGATTCAACAAATTTGGAAGATATGCTCCAGGAACGCACCTAACGTGCTTCAGCTGCAACTGAGCATTTAGCCTACTGGCCCACACTAGAGAGCTTAAAGTGAAACCTTAGTGTCAAACATATTAAATGTGTAAATTGGCATCATTGGCTTAAAATTAAGCATATGTTTAGGCAGTTTAATGCCAGCCTAAGAAAGGACTGGCTTGTGCTACTTCCTGGCTGAGAAGGGGATATTTTTCTTTTTCCCTATTCCCTTTTGTATTTTGCAGTGATGCTAACTACTTGAACTGGATTTCTAGGTTGTGCTACGATAATACTATTTTCAGTGAGATTTCCCTCCCTCACCCCTGCAGAAATACAAATACGAGGAATGTCAGGTCCTGTAGCACATCAGTCAGTATCTCACAATAATCTCTTATCTTTTGAGAAAGAATTCATACGGACTATGGAGTGATTTGATAATATTAAACTCAATTTTCTACAAAAAAAATAGAGATAATACACTAAAGCACAAAATAGGCTATCAATACTTGTATAATTTGTCTGGTAGCATAGTAACTGAAATGCAAAATATGAGGAAAATGTTGCTGAAGAATATTCTAAGTATTATTTAAACAGCTGTAAAATTAACAATTTGTGGCATATATTTCCCAAAGTAGAAGGAAATGCGTATATTTCTGTTATCAGAGGAAAAAATCCCACATGCTTATCGTTTCAATAGTTGTTTAGAATAAGCCAGAACATTGTAAAGAATTCAGATGACTAGGATTTGTGTATTTACTGTTTATTCACTAGCTGTCACAGATTTCATCCATTATCTCAGAATTTTATGCCAAAATCTAGGTACTTTTAAAGCTTTCAGTATGATAAAGTTGTCACCTTGGTTCTTAAAAAGCATGTCTGAAAATAAGACACTGCCAAAAGTAGCATACCTCAATTTCCAGAATCGTCATTGCATTCCGAAATAGTAAAAAGTCTGAACTCATTAACTCAGGAGATTAATAGTTTAGGGATGTAGGCTGGATACAAGGTTTAATTGTTTAATTATTAATCATTTTTACTTCGGTGTTTAATATAGATTTTATATGTATTATTATAGCATGTAAAACACAGCAATTAGAATTTCTTGCTGTGTAGTACTAAGACTTAATCAAAATGATGGGTAGGTTTTGCCAAATAGCAGAGTTTTCTAAAAGTCATCAAGAAAATTTTTGAATATTTTGATATTTCAAGGCCAAACTCTACCCTTTTCTAAAGTTATGCACAATTATGCCTTCCTAAATGGTACACATTCCGCAATTCAAGTTTCAAGTCGTGGTATCGTAGGGCCACTGAAGACACATTGCTCTCTCATGACCCACGAGATTCACTCCTGACAAATCCTTCAGTAATGTTTTCTGGCTGTGTAACACAAGACATTTCTACTCAGGTGTCATGTGGTTAATCACGACACGCAAAGATATCACAAGCGATAATGGAAGCTGTCTTACATATTAAATAGTTCTTGAGTTAATTCCGTATATAGTCCTATTAGACTCTTTCTTAGTTTCCCTCACAAGTGTGGCTATATAAACCCACAAGATCCTACAAAGATATATTATTCTCATGTTATAAATAAGAAGGGAAGAGCTGTGACATTCGAACACTTTTTAAAGATCAGATACAAATATTCCGATTTGCCGAGAACCATAAATTACATCCCAGCCTTGGACCCCCAAGAGCACCATTTCTCTCGGGAACCCCCTTTACGAGCATGCAGAGGGGCTGAGGTACTGTGACAGTAGGTGTTAGAAATACCAATGTGTTTGGAAATTATTGTCATTTTAATGAGTACGGGAAGTATTGCCAGGTTATACCACGTGTTGTGGACTATTTCCTGCTTTAGGTAAGACTGCAGTCTTCACTTACCGGTTGGGAGGGGGGGTCCTTTTATTTTCTGGGCAACCACCAAGCTGTTGCTGTTTTCCTCTCAGATTCACGGGCCTTCATCTGCAGCAAAAATGTGGACAACTGCTGTTACGGGAATCTTTTTCTCTGGACTTTTCAAGGCTTTTCTCTGGACTTTTCAAGGCTCTTCCATCCTTACTGACTTATTTTTGTGTTCCCTGTGATTCCGGTGTTGAAATGGTGGGATTGAGAATTTACATTAAGGTTTTTATATCGTGGGAGAAAGTATTCCTGGTTTTCCTAAACAGTTGAGAGACTGGCTAGCATCTCACAATGAATATGATTTTTAATTATATTTTAATTTATAAATTTATTTTTATAACATACTGTAATATATTTATACATTTGTTTATACCTTTATAAATTTAATTTATTATATTTTAATATTATATTGGGCTATATTTTTTTCTAATATAATTAAGCAAGAAAATGAATTTAGAAAACTTAGGCTCCAATACAGCTACTCCAGGCTCAAACACATTTTAATGGTGATTTCTTTAAGTGTTCTTCTTTTTTTCTTTTGCGCTACACACAACTGTGTACTTTGTTTACAGCATTTGACAATGTGGTAGATCAGTGAAGAGAAGGCACAGAAATACTTAACAGAAACATATTGCATTTTCATATTGTCAGGGTGATTAATGACAAGCACTGTAGTTTGCCAGTAATGGAAAGGAGCAAATGTCACTGCATTTCTGAATTGATAATATTTAGTAGACCCTGTGGGAGTCTGTAAGCCTAGAAATAAATTCCTCTAACAACCATGAGCATGTCTTTGCGCCTGCAGTGCACTGGAAAGACCAACAATTGTCTTTACTGTCTTTAAAACCTCTGGCATAATATTAATGCCAGCTAAACTGCATTTCTTCTTCTTTCAAATTTTGATGCACAATCGTTTGGTCAGTTCCCTGAGTCTTTATGCATCCTGTGAACTGATGTCATCTGCCACATGCTGTAGCAGAGAAGAGCTTATTTCCAAGATGCCGGTCTGGGAAGTACCCCAGCAGCATACTTACTCTACGTGTATCCTTAGAACGTTGACTGGAGGAATATGACAAGGCGGAACTCCCGTAAGTCTCTGGGCACAAGGGGCCACTCAGCTCCTTTGATAAATCTTGAAGCAGGACTTTCCCAACTGACTTGAATTCTATGTCCTGGGAATAAGTAAATATATGAGGTTGCGGTTTTTTTACAGACAATAACTTTTCAAATGTCAGCCTGTCCTGTGAAATGTGCATTTTTCAGTTCAGGAGCACAGTAATTTTGCTGTCATTTCTTCACAGGTTGTCCTGACTAAAAACCTTTTCTATTATGAGACTGGGAAACAAACCCCTCCCCTTTCCTCACTGAAGGTGAGGAAAATCCTAATGGCACAGGACGAAGTCATAGAGGGGAGTGTAGACTGGGAATGGAGAAATTTTTTACTTCCTTTTCTGGAAGCCTGACAACCCATCTTGTATTTTTACTCCCAAGTGGGTTGCTAAAGAGCTAAGCAAGAACATGAGTTGTTAAATGGTCAAGCAAGATCCCTTGATCATTTCCTAATGCAAATGTGCTTTCAAAATTCTGCCAGATGTAGAAGGGATTTCCAGAAAGATAAGGTAAGAAAGAGCTAGGATGGAAAAACATGAAAGTACTTTGAGCAAAAGTGTTTAGATAGCATTAAGATGGGGACATAGCTAGACATGAGTTTGTTAGCAAATTTGTTTCTATTATCCAACCCATAAATCCACTAATGATGTGTATAATGCACTACCGTAGTCACCATTTCCAGCCTTTGATGCTGTCTTGTTCCTTACTCGAATTTTTCATTCAAAATAAAAATAAAGTCAGCGTTTTTGAATTATAGGAAGAATAAGTAATTGACATGCAAAGAACGGCATGTGGCATTTCCCCTTTTTCCCTTTTTGCTCCTTATTTAACATTCAAAAAAAAAAAAGGGAGAACAAAATTAATGCAATTCTCAAGCATCTCCTTTTCAAAACTATAAAACCTTCAGGAAATGCATGTACGTTGAGTATGCTTCTGCCCTAGAGTAATCACATACCGTAATAATATTAGCTTGGAGTCTCAACAGCACGTACTGAGCTGTTCATGATGTTGTTTTGGCATTAGTTCTCCAATCAGTTCTGGAAATGCAGTTAGATTTGTAAACAGTACCTGGGTGGTTGAGTGATTCATCTGTTTCCTTTCTGAAAATGGGAGGACAGTTGTCCATACTAGACTGAGAGGAAGAGATCTATAGTTCTATGGCAAGACAGTACAAGGGCTGTGTAACCACTTGTCTTCTGTGCTGCTAATGCTGATTCTTCTCCGTCTTGTGCCACTGTAAGTCAGAAGCAACTCCACTGCTTTCAGTGGAGTTACACTGCTACAAAACCAGTAGGAAAAAAGAATTAGAGCTCGTGACTCTTGAAAGAGATAGAAATCATATTGGAACAAGCTTTTATTTCAGTTTATGGTCTGTGGAGCAATAGTGTACAATCATACATGAAAACATCTATACAAAGAGACTTATCAGTCACCTTGTGTCTCCAAGTCAATTCCCACATAGGTTTACTCTTTGTATTAGACCTCTTTTTCAGAGTTGTCATTTACTGCTGTAGGAGAAATCGGCAGAAGTTACAGATGCTTAGTTTTGGAATTCAAGTCTGTGATACTCACTGCAAACAAGAATCTGACAAAGACATAGTGTCTTGTCTGGTGAAAAACAGCTAGGAACTAGTCACAGTCACCATATCCTTTTTCTTCACCAACTCAGGCTGTTTCAGTTACTGGTTACTGTTTTCTCTCTCTAGTCTAGTCATCTTTCTCCAAAGTAGCTAAAGCAAGAGAGTGGCATAATAACATAGAAAGGTGGAATAGATAACATTGAGAGCTGCTAGGAATGTGGAAACAGTAACACAGAATATTCTTGCCATCTTCTGAGCATTTTATAACATGCTAAGCCAGAGCAGAAATAATATGTCAAGATTTATAGTCATTTGGGACACCTCAGTGAACTGCCTTTGATCTCTCGCTGTGCTTAGGTGGAAAAGAAGCAGGTGAGACTGAAGCTGAGAATGGGACGCTTGATTCAACTTGCCCTTTGTTCTAGCATGCTGTGACTGTGGGAGCATGCTGCGTTCAGCTTCTCTGCTCTCTCCAAGGTTCTGCTGGAGACAGGTGCTGCGCATTTTTTGTGGAGATTACCACACACTTGACGTCTGAGATGTGCGTGCTTCTGCAATCGTGAATGTTTTGTCCATGAACAGATCAGGAGAAAATCATATTGGGGAAAAAAATAAAAAGATCTATGAACACCTGGGTGCTTTCTAGGAATTATCATTACCCAAGATTTTTATATTGTATAAACTTGCAACTTTGATCAAAGCGCATGCAATGATTATTCTCTACCTTACCTTTGAATTGTCTGGTCATTAAACGGTGGATTATATAGCAGAAGGGTTTTTTTAAGAAAAAACAGTTTTAACTTTCTAAAATATTCTACATTATTCATAACTTCAAAACAACATTACTGTCCTGCACAAGACAGCAGGCAGCTAAGCCCATTCTGTTCCTCCTTTTTTCTTTTCTTTCACTGTTCTTTCACTATTATCACCTATGTAAATCCTGGGATGCAATCAGGGTTCCTCAACAGTTAGGCTAAATGACAGCAGGTTGTTTGCTTAGTACCTTCGAAAGGTGCCAAGCTGGTAAGATACTCCAGATTCCTTACCTGTTTACAGAGAGGAACAGCAAAAGCTGACAGGATAGCTTTGTTATATTCTGCTTTGGTCCAAAGTATGAGCAAGATGAGTAAACAATGCACCGCTGTCATTAATGTGTAGTTATTCTTGATATTTGTTTTTCCTAAAACTGCCCAACAGCATTCTTTCTGCTCCTGTCAATAATATTTGTAAAAGAGACTAGGTGTACAAATTCATCTAATCATCTGGTGAGCTAAATGTGACCTCAAGACTGATGATTGCTTGTAGCCTATTCCTACATTGCTTAAAGGAGAGAAGGACAAAGTGCAGCTTCGTGTTCCCATAACTGGTAGATGAGAATGAGAATCTACTGACAGTTTCTCAGACTCCTGAAATCAGAAGCCAAGCTAAGGAACAGAGTGGCCTATCTCAGCTTACCCTTGATACTGAGGACTTCATCCTCTGCAACAGAAATCTGTTGGCCTCTTGTTTCTTCTTTGTGAAATTCTTAGTGTCACAGGCTGTTAATGAGATGCTTTTAGGTTTAGACTTGCAGCAGTGGGGTTGAGTAACACCATATTTTCCTGCAGACCATGTTATGCTCAGTGAAGTTTACAACTACAGTAGCAGATGCTCATAGCAGACCTGTTCTTATTTTTGTGGGATTGAACTAGCTTCATAGATGTAGGTTTACAATGTATTTGTACACATAGCATACCATATTTATAATGTTAACATAAAGTCCTGATTTTCTGGTTTGTTTGGTTTTTTTTTCCCCCCCCCGATTTTTAGGCTACCTGCAGCATACGTCCAAGGTCCATATGCCATAGCTCCGGCCCAGGCCTGAGCTGGAATAGAGCTCCCGGGCTCATGGGCAGGGGTGTGGGTCCCAGTGAGGCTGCTGAGGGCCAGCAAGGCCATGATGCCCGTGTTGTCCTGGACCTCTGCTGGTGTCAGTGGTTTCCAGCTCAGCTGAAGCCCTGGAAACTTTGTTTTACTTTTTGTTTCCCCCCTGAGTGTTTGAAAGAAGAGGCCTGTGAGTGTTCATGCTTATTCTTCCTAAGCTTGGTGTCTGATGGAGGACGAAGCGTGACTGTGGCCTGAAGCATTAGAGCCATGAAAACCACCACTAGACAAGTGCATTTGAAAAGCTTTATTAAGATTTGGTTTAATTTTTACAGCTTTCCCAAATCTTCATATGTTACCAAGTTACATATCCCCTGATCTAGCCGACCTCCTGACAAGTAGCAGAGCTGCTGCAGATGGGCTGTTTCTGTGTAACTGGCAATGGTGGAAGGCTGCGCAGCGTATGTCCACCCTGGACCGGACCCAGCACCCAGCCACCTTGGCCTTGACAGTGGTAAACAGATTTAATCTTGCACTCCATCCACACAGATCTTTTGCCGTTAGGTTTTACATTAATACCATTTCAGTAAAAAAAAAAAAAAAAAAAAGGAAGTTTATTGATCAAGAGTGACGTACAGATGCTGAAGGGGAAGTCTGAATTTCAGTCCTGGGCTCTTACTGCATCACTGGTTTTGCCACTTAGTGGTAAAAAGCACAAGAAACCTTGACTACACTGGTGTGATAATGCTTGAATTTAAACATTTTCTCTAGTCAGCATGCTTGTATTTCAGGTATGTTTCGAAATGTAAATTATGCACTGAAGTCATCAGCATATACCAAGCAAAGACTGAAAAATTGAAATAAAGCCTTTCTATATATATATACACACAAAGGCACGTGTGCATATGTATGTTTCACATACTTAGCTAAACTATTGTATGGAGATGGCTGTTGAATTAAATTGCTATTAGAAAAAAAAATTCAAAATTATATAGAAGATGTTAAGAAGATTTTACTTGTGACAATGAAGAATCTAACAATTAGGATTAAATATGATTTTAGGCATTCTCATTTTAATACTCTTGATATTGTAAGTAATGGTGTGTTGTGAGTGATTTCTACTAATATGCAGCTCCTTCTGTTATCCAGTTTTCTACTGAGACATATTTGTAGTAAGTAGAATAAATTAATTACAGAACCATGTAATACAAGGATGTAATTCCATCTAGTAAAACCCCCTGAAGTGAAGCCTTGAGATGTTTGCCAAGTAAAGGAAGCAAAGCATAGGTAAGGAGACTTTTCCCCGGTGATAACGTCCAAAAATAAGAAAGATTGTTTTATTCTTCTGTGGCTTGTTTTATTGAGCCTTTTCCTGGCTAGCACAGACAGCAGTAGGATTCCTTCTACCTTTCATCTCTCCCCCTTTCTTTTCTATGTATGTGTCTACCAATGAGCAGCACTTTTTTTCCTGCCTAATTTCAAGAAAGTGAAACACATGCTCTACTTCTTTAAGCAGGTATAGCCATAACTTTTGAATTTTAAACACCGTTTTCTTAAAATGTCAATCTGCTTATTTGACATTCTGTTGTTAAAGGAACAATGAAAGTAAGATCTCTCTAAGAAATATTGGACAGATCTTGGGGTCACTGCAGTATTTTTATCTGTGTTTACACAGTGTGATTTGCATAGTCAACTATTTCTTTCTTTTTCAGTTGTGCACCGCTTTCATCATAATTTCAGTCCATTCTATGCAGGTGCTCTACTGCAGAAGCCCTGTTAGGACCAGTACGGTTCTTTGCTGATGCCGGAATGTGCCTATGACAATCAGTAGATTTGCTGGGGACCTAACCAGAAATAATCAGGGCCCAAAGAACTAAAAATACAGCTTGATACAGCTTGACCAAAAAGAATTCTTCCTTGGTTAAACAACTGATTTTTTTCCAATGGTAATTTGGGAGCTTATTTGAATGGAATAATGCTGTATTGATCCCTAGGAATTAGCAGGAGACTGGCAGTCTTTTAAACTACTTTAAGGGTCGTCTTTTTGAAAAAATCAAGCTGACTGTCATCTTGTTAATGGAATTAATCATAGAATCATAGAATGGTAGGGGTTGGAAGGGACCTCTAGAGATCATCTAGTCCAACACCCCTGCTAAAGCAGGTTAGCCTAGAGCAGGTTGCACAGGAATGCATCCAGGCGGGTTTTGAATATCTCCAGAGAAGGAGACTCCACAACCTCCCTGGGCAGCCTGTTCCAGTGCTCTGTTACCCTCACAGGAAAGAAGTTCCTCCTCATGTTCAGGTGGAACTGCCTGTGTTCCAGTTTGTGCCCATTGCCCCTTGTCCTGTCACTGGGCACCACTGAGAAGAGTCTGACCCCGTCCTCTTGACATCCACCCTTTAGATATTT
>VZSC01008079.1:603472-626600 GCA_013398225.1 Steatornis caripensis
CCAGAACTGGACACAGTACTCCAGATGCGGCCTCACCAGGGCAGAGTAGAGGGGGAGGATCACCTCCCTCGACCTGCTGGCCACACTCTTCTTAATGCACCCTAGGATGCCATTGGCCTTCCTGGCCGCAAGGGCACACACAAGAATTGTACAGCCCTCCCCCATTCCCAAAAGGGAAAGTATACGGTAGCTGAAACAGCTATTTTGCTGTCACTACTTCATCCTTGGGGGACTATAGCTTTGTGTTTCCTAGTTACAGAAGGAAAGGGAATAAAGTATATGTGGAGACCTAATTGGAGGAACTTCCACCTCAGTTAGCTGATTACTCTGGTGAGCAAGAGGAGGTTTTCAAGACTTTCTTTGGCACTGCAGACAAAGCAGGAGGAATCTCAAGATCATTTTGTGAAAACCTATTTCAGTGCTGTTTTCTACTGATGAGTAAGTTTGTACCATAGAACTGCAGCTCTGCAAACTCTAAGCAAAGTGTAATGATATTTTGAAATTACTGGATATTTGTCCAAGCAGTGTTAGAAACAGTAACAGTTCTCTTGTAGCCCCTGGTAGGTCATGCACCGTAAAAGGGATTGGGATGTCGAGTTCTTTTAGAGAGACACTGACATTTCTTTCTGGCTGCTGCCTAGACTGCCTTTTGTGTCTGACTTACGTATCTGGCAAGCAGATCTGAAGAGCTGGACTGAAATTGTGTTGCTAGGCTGGAAACCCCTGAGATGCTAGCCGCAGGGTTAGGTGGGAAATATGATTAATAATAGCAGAGTTATTAAAGCCTCTTTAGTCCCTGTTGTAAATACACACTTTTTAATTGTACCTCATTGCTCTTAAAAGCATCTCATTTTCTTTCCTGTGAAACCTGAGTTGTTCATTGTGCTAAATACTAGTAGAAGACACACTTCCTTCTGACAAAGACTATCAGTATTGAAATAGATAAATTTATATTAATCTAGCAGGAACCTTACCACTTCTTCCTCTATTTTTCCCCTTCCTCAGTTTTCTTTCCTGCTTAGATTGTCTTTTCTGTAAGTTTAATGAAACACTGAATATTGCAGCAGTACAAGCTATCTAATTATTGTGTTTCGATGAAAAGTGCAGACTTTCTTGGAAGACTGATTTCCAAATTCCAAACTCCAAACTCCTTGATTTTATGGTCAAATTAAAAGATCAGCATTAAATTCAACATAAGCCTGTGTTCCATAACATTTCAAATTCTTGATGTGGATCCTAGACATTTTTCCTAGAAAGAGTTTTTAGGAACTTAATGACACAAAAAAAGCTACAGCTCCCACGGGCTGCAGCTGCAGAAAGAAATAGGCCAAATGTACATCATTGCAGAAATGTTGCTGGGCTTAATCTCTCATAGTGCCTGATTAATGGTTTTGTATGCCACAGAGGGGCGATAAAGACCCTAATACTCCGATTGCTGTAGACACATGTCCAAACTCAGTAGCTGCCAACTAACATGACCATGTTCGCACGTTTAAAAGACGGGCAGCTCCATCATGCTGCCCAACTCTTCATGCTAATAAAGCACCCAAAGCTTTCTGCTGTGCTAGAATACTGAAAAGATTTACAGTTGTGAATTTTCATACAAAAGTGACTCTCTCTAAAACATCAAAATATGAGTTATGAAAACTTCTCTTAGTGAAATATGCACCATAAATATTCTGTATAGATTCATGGATCACTTCTCTTTGGTTAGTTTTTCTGCAAAGAAGTAAAAGAAGCTTTGTTGAATGTTTGGATCGCAGTAGCAATGGCAAAGTATCGACATTTTTATCAAGTCTGCTTTAATATACCTGACAGTTCGATTAACAAGTATTGACTGAAAATATCCTTAGCTGGGACACTTAATAACCAGAAGTTAACTGTAACTGCTTAGAAATATAATATTTTCTTCTTCTTCATGATTTCTTATGCCTGGAATTTTACTGTAGTTCTTTAGGATTATAATTACATGTTGTTGTAGAAAAACATAAAGATTATTGTACTCAAATCAGAGAAAAACTGAACATATTCATTGTATTATTAAATAGAGCTCTAATAGCTCAATGGAAACTTTAAAGGAACCACCCAGTAAACAAAATTGTAATATTGTTATGACTAATTTGAACACTGATAATGTAAATACACGTATATTCTACTAATTACTTTCTTTACTGTGGATGAATACATATTTTTGAACTGAACCAGTCAGTTTTAAATGAAGCTTATTTTTCAGTTCCATTTCAGGTCTTTGGTACAAGAGTACAACAGTAATTATGCCTAAAAGCAGTAGAATGCTCCCAGAGTTGGTACGGCTGGCAGACTGCTCCGGAAATACATTTGAGATTCTTTACTGTGTTGCATGTACCACACACATTCATTCGCTACTTTACAAATAGATGCATACAGTCAGTCCTGGAAAAACTGAAGGGAAGGGGTTTTGCTTCTAAATCGGTATAGAAATTAAAGTATTTTACTGCTTTTTTACTTTGAGTTATACAATTATGTAATCCAGAAAATGTATCAGTGTGAACATGCTCCAATTCAACAACACAAAGAGGAAATGAGATTATCATAAGCAAATGTATTTCCAGATCACCAAAGAATACATGGGTTTTGTCGTTATATGTTAGTCTTTTTCTAGGAATACAATACATTAACTTTAAAATAAATGACAAGGCAAATGTTCATTAGGCTTGTAATAACACGTAGGCACTTTGCTTGAATCTTCGGTCTCTAACTTCATAATTTTAAAGGGAGAGTGAAAGCAATTATTCTTCTATTTTTCTCTGAGTTGTCAAGTTGCTGAGCAGCCTGTTCTCTACTTCATGTTATTTAGAATACAGATAATGACTTCCTGATACTGACCCTTGTAGGCAGCTGCATATTGTTCAAATTCTCCATATTACAATTGTACAATTGTATGTGTTAGCCAAAATTACTTCTGCTATTTATTCATGAAGTAAGAACTTCTATCTTGATAAGTTATAATTGACAGTGTCTAAGGTCTTTCATTAATCACAAGACTAATATGCATAATATTCTGAACATTTATTTTTGCAAATTAATACATGGAATTAGCATATATATATTTATAGATACTATATATTTGTATATATACATATATATAAAATCCCTCATAACCACTCCATTTAATTTTGTGAGCTTTTAGATGGTAATAGTTGCCAATGTTATGGTAACCTTTACTGTCCAGCTACTTTTCCACAAAACGCACTGTATTTTTCCTGTTTATCCCAGATATTGCAAATACTTTATTTAACTACAGTAGAAGATTGTTACCAGTAGTTAAAGGTAAAAATCAAGTTTTAAAATGGCACCCCTCTAAAAATACTTACCAAGGCTTATTTATACTGAAATATATGCTTTTTGTTACAGTAGAGGTTTTTGTTAGTTTTTCTGTTGTAGTAACTGCTACCAGAATTATTTAGGATATTTTCGTTAAATATGGGAAAGATACTGTCAAGTATTTTATCCAAATAGGCTGTTTATGACCTAGAAATATGGTCTCCTGGTTAGCAGTGTAATGCATGTTTTCTTACATTAATACAATTTTCTCTGCTTTTACCATTCCTATCGCTTCTGTAAGATTCATCAACATTTTAGTTTCAGAAAAATAGAGCTGTTTACTATGTGCTACTCTTACAACAAGACCTAGTACCAGTTACTTGAACTTGTTTCTCATCTCAAATGAATTCTCCAAGTGAAAAGGAAAAAGTGTTTTAAATGAAATTTTATTATAAACTTTTTTTTAAAAAAAGCAACTGCTAATCAAAAAGGCTTTTAACTGACTGAAAAACTCTAAAAGGTAAAAAATACCTAGTGCAAACATAGGCATCAATATTTTAAGAAGATAGTGCTAAGTACTCTGTTATTACTGTGACTTTCAGTGAAACGAGGAAGTCTAATTTTCTTATGCCAGTATATACATTTCTGTACAAATCTGCCATGCATCAAATGGGATAAACAATTTATTTCAGGCTCGGGGAGTCAAAAGCCAGCACTAACTGATATCACCAGTTTTCTGTTATTCCTCCTGCTCTAAAGCCACCATTGTA
Source organism: Steatornis caripensis (assembly GCA_013398225.1). Taxonomy (NCBI): domain Eukaryota; kingdom Metazoa; phylum Chordata; class Aves; order Caprimulgiformes; family Steatornithidae; genus Steatornis; species Steatornis caripensis. Next base: position 607,546 of record VZSC01008079.1, read on the forward strand.
AGGGGATTTTGAGGTAGGCAGTGGGTATAGAGAACTGAACAGGACAATTTTGGAGCCTAAATCATGTATTGTTACAGGTTGAACTAAGAATTCTGTCATTGGAAATCACAGGATTTAAGCACTTTGTGGTAATTAGAAAGGAATACTGAGGGGACATCCTGTAATTTATACCGCCAATATTGCATTACACATACTTAGACTCTGGGCCGTGAATTCACTGACATGAATTTTTTATTTATAAATTATGATGATAATTTGGGGAATTTGTGAGAGCTGTTTTCCCCCAACTGGATATAACCTTTTCTGTGTCCAGGTTGTAGAAACTATAGTTTCTTTTTCTTAATTTAGTCTTACAATTTAGAACAAATTCCATTTTTATTAGATTACTCTAAGTTAAAAGTTGTGTATCTCATCACACCTGCCCCCAAGCTGAAAGAAAGCACCTGGAGGTGCAACAGAGCAGGCACCATGGTTGTGATTGATCAGGCAGATGCATGCACCGTGTTGGAATACAACGTGTGTTCAGCAGCAAAACCTGGGAGCCCGAGGTGCTGCTGTGTTTCAGGGCCTTGACTTAGAGCATGTCCACGAATATTTTAATCTGAGTCAGGATCTCCTGCTTGCTGTGCTCTGTCTCACACTGAAAAGTGCACAAACTGGACTCAGCTGAGATCAAACCAAGCTGCAAGGGACTCTCTCCAGAAGCCTGTCTAATGCACTCCAGCAGTTAATGGGCACTTAATCTGTGGGCAACGAGTGAAGCTGGGCAGACCAGGCAGCCTAACACCCCTTGCCTCAACATGCTTGTGTCCCCTGTGCTGGCTGCTCCACCTTCCAGAAGCTGTCCTGTAGTCACAGGTACTGGGATTTTGTAGGACGGNAATGGTCACTTAATCTGTGGGCAACGAGTGAAGCTGGGCAGACCAGGCAGCCTAACACCCCTTGCCTCAACATGCTTGTGTCCCCTGTGCTGGCTGCTCCACCTTCCAGAAGCTGTCCTGTAGTCACAGGTACTGGGATTTTGTAGGACGGGAAATATTTACTCAGTGTGTTGTTTAAACGGCAGCAAGCAGGCTGTTTGAGGTTTCAGGCTCTGGTGGTGGTAGAGGGCACTGGAGTGGTGCAGAAGGGATGTTTGGAAGTGTCAGGGCACAGCGAGGCTAGGGTAGGGGTCTGCAGGCAGGGACCTCTCCCAGTGATCCCACTGTGCCTAGAGGTGAGCAGCAGAGCCAGGCCAGATGCAGTGAGCAGGGTGTGCCATGGACATACCTGCAGAGTAGTCCAGGTCAGGGCCTGAGTGTAAATATGGCTCTGAAGCCATGGGCAGAAACCCCAGATGAGGTTTCTCATGGTCCTTTCTCACCATGTAGCTGGGCTTAGCAAAGCCCAGTGCCAGGCCATGCTGCTGTGCCACGTCAGAGGTGGCCTTAAGCAGGCCAGACCCCCTGAGATGGGGGAAGGAGCCTGCAGGTACTGGCAGGGGGACCACGGTACCCTGGTGGTTAGAAGTGCATGCAATTTTTCGCCCATATTTCATCAGACAGATGCTATGATAGGGTGGGTAATAATAGCGCATTGGAGCATCCTGGCTAGAATTGCAGTGTGTGCTGTCAGTCATCATGAGGATGAAATGTGTGCATACCCTTTACATGCAGGCAGAAATACTGGTTTGCGTTTCTGTAAAAGTGAGCCACTGTTCGGGTAAAATATTTGATTAGGGGATTTCTTATCATGGCAATTTTTGATAGTTTCACTTTGGCAAGCTATGAAATTCGTAGTTTTATTACCAATAAAATGAATCATTTATTTTGTATAAGGAGTTGCAATATGCTACTGTCTCACCTAGGTCACAATTAATCAAATCATTCTTTATTTTCTCTAGGGAAAAGTTGTTACCTGCTTTTAATCCAGGTATCTAGGCAAAGTTCTCCAAAATACATAATTTCACCTCTGTTCTGATGAAGGAAAACCTTTCAGGGAAAAAAAAAAAAAGCTGGAATCTTAAAGTTCAAATTCATATGCATATTAAATAAGCTTATTTAGTATGGAAGAAAAATGTACTTTTTATAAATTCTATGCAGTGTTTCTTTTTGCATTGTTGACACATGGCATCCATTAGAACTCAGTGGAGGTTTTGTATAATTATTAATTGTAAATGGCTATTAAGTTTATTGCTCTCTCATCCTCCAGAAAAAAGAATTTTTATGTCTAAAAGCCAGCAATGACTGACATGATCTTGCTTTTTCATAGCAAATTTGTCATCGTCTTTGGTACACTGATTGACATTGAATGGTATGATATCCGTAACTACATGATGGGAAATTGAGTTGCAGACTACTGGGGCAAGAACAAGAATACGATCAATACAACTCAAGATATAAAAATGTTTATAATATAATTGTAAATTATAATGTTTTTAATTTATATGTGATACTGCAGAACCTACTTTCTGGGAAGAGGAGAGAAATTACATTTGGTAATGATAGAGGCACTGTTACGGTTGTTTCGATTGCAGTTTATTTTTTATTTCTGATCTTTTGCTATTTTGTGGGTGAAAGGCAGGGTGCAGGGGTGTGAACAGAATATGTACAGCTGAGTCTTGTCCTAAAATGGAACTACAGCAAATCCTGGGAGAAGATCTAGATGTAGCAGTGTCTATAATGAGTTCATCACTTTTAGTCCAAATGCAGAGAGCATATGTAAATTAAATATAAATTAAACACTCAGAAGACTTTAATTCTGTGAAGTAAAATGAAAACATCAAAACCTCTGAAAATGGGTTAGCTGTTTCTTTAAGCAGTTTAATTGTAGAAGTTGCTTGACAAAAGCAAGTTTTCTTGTTTTATTGTCGGTGAGAATGGCCTTAAATATTGAAGTTAATGCTCCCACATACTAATACATAATTATTTATACCACTTTGATGTTTCGTGTATTTTTACAAGGTGCTAATTGTGCTGAATCAAGTTGACAAAATTGCATAATTTGTAGGTTAATATTAGCATAATCCTACAGTACATTGTTTAGCAACAGTATAGAGATGAAGTTTACTGAATGTATTTCCAATATGATGAATAAGAATGCATGTCTCTAACAGTGATAGCTTCCATTACATAAATCATGTCTTTTAGGGAAGTTTATAACTAAGTGTTCTTTTTGATGTCAGCCAACTGGCTGTGAAGTTTTGCTAAAGCAGACAGAGCATAGAAGTGGATTTCATAGTTTATCAAGGAATGTGGTCAAAATATCAAAGAATAAATTGAAACACAGATGCAAAATTAAGATTTGGTTTACAACAACAAACTGATAAGCTTTTGCACCCTGTCTCATGTTTGTGACTTTGCTGTATTCAAAGGTCTTTCCTTCCACCTTTGCATGGTTTCTTGAAAATGGCACCCTTGGGACATGGAACATTGTATAGGGTTCCACTGACAGCACATCCAAAATGTGTAAATTTTTGTGCAGTATCATGTATAATGCTACCAAGTAATATTGAATTTTGCTTATAGTAAGTAAAGTCCAAAGGTTTAGTTGAGTGATAATCTTCAAAGGAAGGAAAGCACCAGTATTTTTATGGCATAATGTAAACTGTGCTGCATATTACCTCAGCAGTTGTCTTTCTTCTGTTGTTTTTTTTTGCTTTCCAGAGGCAAAATAAATCCATTATGTGCTAGTGAGAAAAAAGGAAATCACTCCCTCAAACCATTACTTCACATGTTCCCTGCTGGAGTGCCAGTGCACATAGAAAAAAAGTTAGGCTGACGTACCAGTTGTTTTTCACTTGTCAACTCTAACGTACTCAAGTTAGAGGAATAAAATTGCCTTATGAAGTGTCAGAGTTCATGTTCAACGCTTAAGCACTTTGCAGCGATACGTTCTAGTCAGGAGTCCGTATGAAACCTAATGCTTGGCTTCAGGGTGCCTATTTGTATCCTTTTATTGAGCATATGCTAAGAAAAACAGGCGAGGATGACACATCAAAGAGGAAATGCTGCCCAGACATCGGACAATCACCTTCTACCGACACCATTTTCACTTATCTTCATCAAAGTGAAAGGGGTTACGTAGATGAAGATAGAGATGAATAGGTACACTGGGGTTTTTTAGTTCAATGGCTTGTCTCCGACAGCAAACAAGAGTGGATCCCTAGGTAAGAGTATACAAATCACAAGGCCTGTAATAACACTTTCCTAACCTCCAAATTGTGTTCTTGGGGATTCCCGAGGCAGAAATTTTCCTCCTGAGTTTTCTTAGTCCTCAGAGCATTGCTCTTTTATGGATTTGCTTATGAATTTTTACCATCTACATTCTGCTGTGCCAAGGCTTCAGCATCGTAGCTGCTCAACATTTGTAGTTAATTAGATTTCTCCTGTTGTGGGTTTTGAACTTGCCACCTGTTAACAGAATTGCAAAAGGTAAAACAAACAAACAAAAGTCTCTTTGGTTTTAAATTTTAAAAAGCTATTTAAAGTAGTACTGTGTGTAAAAGGATGTAATACACAGACATAGCAGAGGAAGCTCTTGCTTAGGTATAAGTGGGGCAGGAGGGATGCCCCACAGCACAGAGCATACTCATGAAGCTGCAAGGTGATGTCCCCTTTCGCTCCACATTTCGAATGGACCTGCACCTGCCACTGCAGCAACAACTGCATTTTCTCTCGCTGTTGTCACAGTATTTATGTACAGTTCATCACTGGAAGAGCATTGAATCGTAGTGCGTTTGCCTGTCCATAAATTTCCCGTATTTTTTTACTGTTGGTTTATACCTGTTGTACTGAGGGTAGCAAGGGTTTATTTAAGACATGAACAATAAGCACTGGTATTTAAACATTTAAGTTTTAAATATACATATCTTCTCACTGCAACTTTTCTCTTTTCTTCTTCTTCCAACTCTTATTAGCCAAAGCAAAGGGAGGAGGAATGAGAGGCTGACGGGAGATTCAATTTGCAAGTGCTGGAATGCAAATTCGGTGATAGAAATATCAACCCCTACTGAATTTTTGTATTCAAGCTGCTGATAAGCTTCCTTATGCTGAAAAGAGTAATTTCTTCTTTTGAGGAACAGGAGGAAAGCTGTTTTAATGTCACGTCCAAAATGGGAAACCATACTGGGCCAAAAGAAATGGATTGTATTTTCTATGTAAATCTTTTAAATGTAAAACAAGAACTTTCCACATAATTCAGAGTACGGTAGTTTAAAAAGATATTATAAGCTGCCTTTCAGTCATGATTTCACTCCTTTTGAAAAATAAAGTACAATAAGCGTGATAAATATTCACAGTCAGTTGAATAAATTAGATGAGTGACTACAAATTTTAACTGGATCAGTAGTCTGTTTGCTTACAATATTGCTAAGAAATGCAACACACATGGCAGATCTTGAACAACTTCTATGTTCATCTGTAGCTAAGCAGGCTGGTCATAAACATTGACTGGGAATCTAGATGTATTTCTGTGAACATAATTTAAACCTGTACAAGATTTTTACTGGGTTTATGGTCAGGTTTCATAACAGCAATGAGAAGCAGACCACATTCAAGCCAGTAGTTTGAAAACTGTGATGTCTCCAGTTGGCATTGCTTGATAAAGAGAGAAAAATACAAAGGACACAATTGATAGGGCAAAGGTGGAAACAAATACCTAGCCGTCTCACGAGGTTTACACCGTATGAAGGGAAGAGACCATAGAAGAAAGTTGCAGTAATGTAAGATGTTATAGCACCATAGATGTTTGATTACAATAACTCTTTTCTTGTAAAATGTGTTTTCAAATTATACTTTTCCCTAACGTATTCAACAAAAATATTTTGAGTGCATGAGCTGTGCTTGTTCTTGAAAGATGTTTTGTAGTACCCATTTTGATGCCTCAGCAGACAGCAATGTTCCACCAACTGCTACTGTGTAGAAATTACTATAAATCTCTGTGTCTATTATTCATTCTCAAATAGACACAGCTTTTGTGCACTGACTGTTTTGTATTTGGTGTTTTCTAACAATTTCTCAGGTGGTTGGTACTGGGTTCCCAAATATAGTCTGTGAAAATGCTATTTAAATAACTGCTTCACGGTACACTAAAAACTTACTACAGCTTGAATTTATAGGGAACAAAGAGACTTATGTCAGCTTCTGTGGGAAGCTGTTAGCCCATAAAGGCTTAGAAGAGTCCTTCCATAAACTACTTCTTGATCTTTGAGTCTTTTTTTATTTTTTTCTGTAAGTATTTTTTAGTTTTAACTAGTAAGATTCTGTATTCTGAAAGTTATGAAGGATTGTTTTGTCCCAGGCTGCATCTGTCTGCATCTTTATCTGTCCTCACTGTTAATGACATGACTGATCATTTGGTCAGTCAGTGCTGAGCTCTGCCACCTTCTTTGCTGTGGCTTTATCAGACATGCAGCCATATTAAAATCAATAGAATAAAGATTACCTGATCTATTCTGATAGTTTGTTTAGAAAAAGAAATTTACTGAACACCTTGTCATTTATTAGAGTGGTTTCGAATGCATGTTTGGACTGTGTAGAACTAAGCAGTAACTATTTTCTTTTAAATCAAATAAAGGGTCTGGTGTTTAGCAGCTATTAACCTTAGGGCCCATGAATCAAGTTATGCTTGAGGAACAAAAAGTATTGATTCACAGACAGAGGACGACTCTTCTATGCAGAATTTAGACTCTTTTGTATTCTAATTCTTCTCTATTCTTTTAAAATGTGTTTTAATAAGTTTAAATTTAATAATTAGTATTTTTCCCTCAGCATCTTACCACAAAACTATTAGAACAGTACAAGGAATACTACTTGCTGAGATCAAATAGTTTAAAAAAAAAATCTCATAGATTGCTAATTGTGGGGTTTCTCTGTGCCTTATATTTTCCCTATCTTAATGTAACAGAATAAGTACAAAGTTTCACTGCTTGCTGGTCCAACTCTATTTTGCATATTGTTTATCAAAAGTGTTTACCATATGTAGTATGTTAGAACTACGAAAACTGCATATTTGTATGGGTGTGTTCAACAAAATAAATCTTTGTCTACTGGAAAAGGATGTCTAGCGAAAAGTGTATATCCTTCCATAGATGGTTGTGAATGGATATAGTGCTATTCATACTGTGTGGAATTAAAAGATTTCAAAATGTGAAAACCAAGGTGGTAATATATAATAACTGAAGAGAAGAAAAACTTCTATTTTCTTCTAAAAACCTAAAAATTGTCAGTACAATGGAAGAGATGGTCTATATTCCCTGATAGTAACCTGGTTTTACTTGATGAATTAAACTCTTTAGAATTCAAACAATTATATACCTTGTCCGTACAGCACCAGATTACTTCCTAGAAAAATAATTGAGCATCTTTGTTTTTATCCTTTAAATACACCCTAAAACCTATTATAATCCCTCAAAAGAGGATTATTAAACTAAGCAACAGTAGCATGTTTAATGATGATCTTCTAACAAAACATTCTAGCTAATCTCTGATTAGTGATCACATTTCAACAGGAATCCAAAACATAGGATTACTGAATTCCTTAAGACATAGGCCATCTCCAAAAAAAGTCCCCAAATTCTCTCTTCATTTAATTTCTTTAGTACTTGACAGTGGCTAAGGCAAACAGATCTTGAACCAGAAGATCAATCAGTCACTCTGGACAAAACCAAATTAGATCTTCCCAGACTGCAAGAAGTACTTACACCCTCTTTTATGTAGTGGATTGTAGACTTGCAGTCTTTTCATCCTTGCTTATTGTACGAAACTCTATTTTTTATTTTAATTTTCTTTCAATCATCCTTGTATTTCAGGCATTTTTATTTTTGCATAACTATGAAATACTCAATGTGAAACATATCTAGAAAAAAGAATTTGATAAAGGGTCCTTTTACACAATACAAGTAGAAATTCCTTTGAAGAGAGTTGCATTTTCTTTGCAATAATAATAAATTGACATCTGTAGCCATTCAAGAGGCAGACAAAATGAGTTTCTCTCAGTAAAACTGAAGCTGAATTGTAGTATATGCCTGGGAATCTTTGGGGTAGTCTCTCACCACAGCAGTTTCCATTAAAAAATACTCTTTTGCATCTGTATTACATACAGTGTTAAAGTCATATTTTTACTGCAGAAAAAAAATCCTTTAATCATAATATGATCATGAGACTAAAGTTGGGAAGTAAGGATTTAAGAATCTTTCTGCTAATTTTTCGTCCTTCATCTTATGATATGGTAGGTCAGATGCATCACAGATCTTATGAGTTATTTACCCTTTGAGAAGGGACCTAAAAATCGTTGTGTAGTCTCAACACACAGCTGGTATGTTAGCCAGCAGTGACTGTTTGCAGTGTTGGTAGCTACAGCAAATTACTAATGTGCGTTAGGAGCATTTTATTGGTACTGGTGTTTTCTTCATCCTAGGATGCAAGTATATTGACAGAGGGGTATAGTCAGTTACACTGAGGCCTGTGGGTGTTATACCTATGATGTGAGTTAGTGTGGTTTAATAATCTGTAAACTGAAGACGTGTTTTAACCATGGAGTTCATTTGAAACATTGAAAAGGATTAAAAAATTGTTAAGATGCTGATTTGTAACACGCACGCTTAATGATATCTTCACTGTTCAGAAGTGCGTTTCCTTTTGATATAACTGCTAGAAAGTCTACTACTACATGGTGCCCTCGACATCACACAAAATTTAACCTGAGACATCCAACACTATTCTTTTTTTTTTTTTCTGTAGTCAATGAATGATGTATAAATGGTTATTTCGTCTCCTTTTGCATTTGCAGACGGTTTGACAAATCTTTGGAAAAGTGGCGGCTTTTTCATTGTGACCTGAAAAACTTTAATCATTGGCTAACTGAAACTGAAGACAAGCTGTCGAGAGCACAGGTAGAGGCTGGAGACGTGGGTCATGTGAAAACCAATCAATTTATCCAGGTATGATTTGATTAACCCATTTCCTGGTTTTGGCACACTGATTAGGGATTGCAAGTCTGAGTGCTCTATGATTTTGCAGGTCATTTAAGGAGGATTTCTAGTGTTCAGTGGCAGTTTTCGTCAGATATGTTGTCCTTGTTAATGAAGACTTTTCACGAGTTTGTTTTAGAATACATTTTTTTGAGAAGTAACATATAGGATAACATGGTATATTGTGGTACTCCCATAGTTACATATTTGTTTGGTATTTATTTAATGTGTTCATTAATTTCTGTGTCATACTTAGGCCTAGCAGAAGTATCAGACTTAATTTTAAAATCTTGTGGAAGAAATGTGATTAACCATTGAGCTGTACAAGAGATAGTCCATGAACTATGCCTTGCAAGTATTGCGTATTTTGCCTGTTCCATGTTTTAATCAAAGAACCTTGAGGATGCTTTTTGTGAAATGCAGTGTGACAGAATAGCCACTTAGTTCCTATGTGTCTGGTTCCAATTTGTATGCTTTTCATCTTGCAAGCTCTTTGAGCATCATAAGGAAAATAATAACTCTAGGTTCCTGGTAGTTTATTTCATTTCCATCTTGTATGACAGAAATGGTAATGGGTATGAAGAAATAATTCTATACTGAAGTTTTGCAAGTTGATGGGTTCAGCTGAATAAGGTGACTAAACTAAACTCTGGATTCATGTTATAAATTACTACCTGTGCTTAAGAAAAATATTCTGTCAAGCTAATCAGCATTTGTAAACTTGAATTGCTGGATTGAATTACTGGATTTCAGGTTGAAAGAAGTTAGATCTAATATTAAAGGTACAGTTTTGTTTTGAATGCAACACTAATCTACTTTCTGGCCTACAGTTAAAAAAGTAAAGCATGTCTTTTGAATTTTTATATTTAAAGTCACCTTTTTAAGATTTAGGCTGATATTTCTTGACTGTAAAATTGCTGAACTGAAAAGGAAACCAAATCATGCAGTACAAGTGTAAAAAAATATATAACTGGTAAGTAATGTATTAAGCTGAAGTAGTTAAAATAACCAAATGACTATCAATGCTTTGAACACTGAAGAATTCTAAGATCTGGCTGACATAGTGGAATGTCATCAAGGAATTAAAGATGCTCTTTATTGCATATGTAAAAGGTAGCAGAGCTCATATGTATTTCCACTCAAATTTTGTGTCCCTTTCTCTGTCCCACAGTTTGAAGCATTTCTTTGAAAAACATAAAATACTAAAGTAAGACACCAGTATCTATGTGACAGTATCACAAAGCCTTACCCTCTCTGCTTTGCTTTGCCTTTGCTCCATCACCCTTCTCGGCATTATTCTTGTATCTTTGAGCAGGTTCAAATGAGCACTTAGGAAAAAAATGGATCTGTGGAAAAAGTGTTTTTCTCCTTTTTTCTAACCTCTTCCTAAAACAATATTTTTTCTCTGAGAAGAGATTGATTTTTGAGAGTGCCCAGACCAACGTAAGTTGTATCACAGATGTTATAAATGCACTGGGTGTCCAGCATATTTCACAGTCCCAATGTATTAGAAACATTATTTTCTGGTCATCATTGAGAAACAAGTTCCTACTGAATTGAACATCACACTGAAACACCCTGAGGTAATGCCTTGTTATGCAGAAGCTTAGATTTCTGTGTACAACAACACTGCTTCTGTTCTACATTCCCTTTGACCTTGCCTCCTTCTCATCTGTTATCTGTTTTTTTCTTGTGCATTATATGAGAAAATTTTGAACCAAGATTTTCTTTTTTTCAGTCCATCAAGCTTTTTCTTTCTTAATTTTTCCCTTGTGTTAGAAATTGCAGGAACTCACGAATTTGTCTCTCAAACATTTCGTTTAGTTCAGTACAACAAATGAAACTATCTTTCTAATAACAATTCACATTATGTGAAAATATTCCAACTAACTTCAAGAATGCAGACCCAATGTTAGTTAACATTTATTTGTGAAAGAATGTTTAGTCTGTGGTTGCATTGTTCACATTTTCTTCATTGGTTCTTTCTTTGTTTCACTTTTATTTGAAAAATATTAGGTTTCTGTGAGGCTGACAGAAGAGATCATTAGAATTTCCATTAGGTAAACAGTTAAAATAGCTGAGCGTTTTGATTTATTAGATTAGCAACTAGGTTTATTAATGAGATCATGCTGTTTAGTGAACCATATACAGAATTAACAGGATTTGCTTGAAAATGCTTTCTCAAGCAAGTGAATAGTCTTGTATTCAACGAGGAACTGTTTTAGAAAAAAATTATACAAAACATTCACATGTGCAATACTATTTCTAGGTATAGCTGCTTTGGAAAAGTAAAGATTAATGTGTCCATTAGCATTCCGTAAATACATAGAGTCAAATGTTAATGTAAAATGAAACAGTCAACAGTATGATTAGGTGATTGTGTTAATATAGGTTAAGAGGTAATGACATTCTTTTACGTGTTTTTGGGAAGGGAGGCATGTTCATTTTTGCTGCACAATGGCATGATATTAAACAACATTATGCATTATATATAATGTGAACAAAACCTAATAATAGAATTGTTTCATTTCAGGTCATGAATACTTAAATACTCTTATTGTGATTTTTTTTCACTAAGACTTTTCGAGAGCAGAACTTGTGGTGTTGAAAAGGAATATCCCGTTTCGGTTTTTAAGAAATTGTAATTATGTTCTTTTATTACTAGGAGACACAGGATTTAAAAGGGTGTTTTACAGATAGCACATTGTATAATCCCTTTGAAACATATTGAACTCTGTCTTGAAAGTAGTCAAATACTTTTTTTTTTCCCCTCATTCTGACTGAAAGGTTTTTTTGCCTCCTCGCTCCTTAATGCTTGGAAATTTTAACTTCTTCAGCTTCCTGCATTTGCACTTAGTTTATTTATTTTTTTGCCAAGACTGAGATGTAGTTCCGTTTTATCTACTCCCTGATATTTATCCCCTTCTGTTCTGCAGTCACTTTTTCTGTTGGATCTCATTTGCTAAACCAAAGACACAGTTTTGGACCTGATGATCTTAAATGTCTTTTCCCATCTAACGATTTTCTAATCTGCTTTCATATGATGGCTAGACATTGACTCTTATTTCCTATGCCTATTCCTCTTTCTGGAACATGAGTTCTCAAAATAGCACATTATTCAAACTGAAATACCATCTATACCATCATCAAGATAGGTCAGGTGCCGAGTTTTATGTTTGGATCTTACAATGGCTGAATATCACTTGCAATAATCTATCTAAAATTTTTTATTTTTTTTTTCTGCAGTCTGCCTTGCAGCTCCAATCTACATTCCATTTCATATGCAAAAAGAAAAAAAAAAAAGGGGGAGTTTGTACTGGAAATTAATAAATTAATGCCAGGTTAATATGCAGCAAAGAAGAATTCGTTTGGGGGGAGGGAGATTGTTTATGTGCCATAGATAAGTGCTAAAAAGACAGCTAAAAAAAGAAGAATTCTTCAATAGTTTCAGAACTAGATTGTCAAGTTACATTCCTGAATTTTTACCTGAGATTTTAAAATTAAAATTCTTATTTTAAAAATAGAGAACATCTAGAATATTTGTTCTTCACACTGGTATAAAGTAATTGCTCAGCAGTCTATATTTAATATCCACTTTTGGGTTGCCAGTTTATTTTATTATTTTGGGTGGTGCAGGTTTTTTAATAGTAAAATAATTAGCTTATGTGTCCGAAGTTTGAAACAATTTCTTTGTGTTCATGATATTTTTCTATTGTGTCTAGTCAGTGATGGGTACTTCACAATAAACAGGCAAGGGCTGGACTGTATTTTCTATAATTTTGTTGTTTCAAAGATGTTCGTAGAATCATTTAGATTGGAAGAGATCTTTAAGATCATTGTGCCCAACTGTTTTGCTATTATATAATTATTTTTTTCTAAAGGGTTTACTTTCATTTACAGGCATAAGTATCAAGGATATTGTGTTTATTTTTTAAGGTCACTGAGGACCTTAAAAATCAGTAAGATTTTGAAATGACTGGGTGGTGGCCTTACCAATTATAGTCAACCTTCTGAGGTTGCTGTGGATATAGAAATTGCTTGTAAGTTACAGATCTCTCTTAAATTGTTCATATATTGAATTGTCCAGCATTTACTTTTAACAGTACAAGCCTACAAAGAGCTTATGATTGACTCATGCCTTCTTTAAACCTTCCTTCTACTGCACTAGAAAGTCAGGAACTTCACATTATTGTCTTGTAGACATTTAAAGCAAAAAGATACAGAGAATCGAGGCTTCAGTGCTGAAAGTCATGGTCATGCTAATAATTTTTCTCTTTTATATCTAAATTGGATTATATGCATATCAATGATTTAATAACCACTAAATTTAAACAGTTCTTTCTGGAATACAGCCCAACTGGAATCAGAGGATTACAGTGGTAGGCGGGTGTATGGTTTACTCTGTTTTCCCCCAAACATAAACCTTGCAAAAATAAGGGGGTTTTATATAGTAACTGTGGCTTTTGTATTTTAGGTTTTGTATTTTAGGTTTATTACCTGCTTTGCTGAGTGATAATGATTATTCCAATAATCTCTGATTCTTCTTGTTCCAGTTTGGATTCCATTTGGATTCAAATGGTTCAATTTTGTTTCATTTACATTCTCCTCACGATTTTACACATCCGCACTACTTTGACTAAATGTTCTGAACTAAGCGCTAATTGTTCTAAACATGATAGCCAGCCTACATGAATGCCATCAGTTCTTAGTTACATATCAACTAGATAGTTTATTCAGAGAAGTTTACTGAGTTTTTTTTAATGAATATCACGTTCTTACCAAACACATCTGAGTTCAGCATGCTACCACCCTTAAGAAGGAAAACGTAGGCTCAGCAATATCCCATGGATTTCAGGTTTTTGTCCATAGCTCTGCATCAGACACCTGAACCCTAACTGAAACACTTCTTTTTTCTGGTTTAAGGTCATCTTAAACACAAATTCATGGGCTTTCTTGAGGGAAAGACTTCACTTTCAATTAATAAGAGAACATCACAATTCCTAGTTACTGCTTCTTTCTTATGCCAAGCAAAGTATTAAATTGTACTGTGATCTTTATAAGTAATGCATTTCTGGATATATAAAATTCCTAAAAACTTTATTTTACTGTTAAAATATTCCTCACTATTTTTGCTACAATAATGGAAGTGATGAAATATCAGAATAGTTTATCCTGAATTTCTAGTAAAAACATATTCTTGTCATGTCAAGATATAAGAAATATTATTACATAATTGTATCAGTTATCCTCTACTGCCCACAGTTCTACATTAGTCTTAATTCCTAATTTACTGTACCCTATTAAAAGTTTTTAATTAATTTGTTGCTACTGGTAGTGGATCACCAAAATGTCTGAAGGCTATGAGAAATAATAAATTTAAAGGGTTTTTAACTTTTTAAGGATCTATTTTTCAAACATTTCATTATGAAGCTTTTTGAAATAACTGTTAGAACACATAGATGCATAGTGATGTAATCTACATGACAAGAATTAATAAACTTTTTTTTTGTTTCTCTGTCTTGGAGAAAACAAAGTTCTTGGACTGGATCAGTCAAGCTTCCTGGTACCTACCTGACTGTAACTGCCTCACTGTTTGGGGATTCATCCTCACCAGTTCAAGTGCTAGCACATGGGGATCTGGGAAAGAGTCTGAGGATTATACCCATTTCATAAACATTTTTTTTAGTGGATAAAAAATAAAGGAAATGAAGGGTGCAAGGTTTTCATTCTAATTAATTTGTCTTATTTTCAGTGCTGATTTTAACATTTATAAATAGTGACATGTACTGATAATACACATCAAATTCAGCAAACTTAATGCTTTTGCCATGGTACAAATAGAGTAGTTAATCTGACCATGACTTGGAAGTTTTGGAAAATGGGTGACTGAATGACTTCTTTGAAGGAGAATGATACTGATTCTTTTGCCTAACAAAACATTTATCTGGTTTGCTTATATAAGTCTTTCAAAAGTACATCTCCTATGGCATCAGCTAAGGCTGCGGCATATGATTAAATATGTGAGTGTTGATGCATGGATGTGAAGATAAGAGAAACATATGAGACTTGAACTGTGTCACTTAATGACTGGTCAGCCTGGGAGTCTTTCTAGGTGTTCTGATGTGAATGATTAGCCATTAAAAATGCTTGCATAAAACAATTGGGGAAAGGTGAGACTCTTATGGAAAAACTTTCTCCATATGTTAGTTATATAAATTAGTACAAATAGGTTTTGCTGTAGCTCTTGTCATGGGTAGCTTTATTAATCTTATTTAGAACCTTTCATCACAACAGATTTTTCAAACTCTATCCATGTCATACAGCTTTTCATTACCATCTTATTTTAGACTAAACCCATAAAGCCATATAGTAAGCACGCTGGACAAGAGAGCAGGTTAATGTTGCGTTGCTTTAAAAAGTGAACTGCTTAAAAAAAACCAACCCTGCATTATGAAAAACCTTAATGTTTACGCAGAGCAGACAGCAAAGGATCTGCGTTTGCCCTTAAACTGTCTAAAAAATACCTTAGCTAAATATACTTATCCTAATTTTGGAAGTCAATTTTTGTCAGGTTGTGATGAACTGTCTTTTGTCTTTTGTACTTAGTGTTTTACATTGACATTTACTGACAACCTTTACAAGCGCCTTTGTGGAGGTGTTTGTTTGTTTGTTAATGTAAAGAGAAGTGTCAAGGAAGTTGGGTATGAGTTTGACCAGTGATGGGTGGATATTGAGGAATGGAGTTTTTGACTAGACTATTTTATGATTTATTGTTCATTTCAGATTAACTTGTCAGTTCATTTATTTCTCCAAGGTGTTATGTTATATAGAGACAGAATGTAGCAGATATGGAAATTGTGGTAACATGCTTGAGTTGTTTAAATAAAATACTTACTTCGGCCCTACAGCAAATTTCCAACATACTTCTTTCCTACTTAATATTTGTGTGTGAGATCCATCTCACAAAAGCAGATCCAGAGTAGGCATCTGAGTTCGTAATCCTGATCTTCCTTTGTTGAGAAAGAAGAGAAATTGGTATTTCTAAGGTGAAGGTCACCTGGCTTTTCTGAGATACCCAGAATGTTTGCAAGTGGTCTGTGATAGCATTGGATGTGTTAACTTCTCCAGAAAAAATTGAAGTCATATGTTAGTGGTAAGTTTATTTAGTTGCTTGTTTGGGTTTTTTTTTGTTTTTTTGGTTTTTTTTTAAATAAAAGATAAGCAGTCATGAAAACATAAGAACCTGGAAATATGTAAGAATGAATTTACTTCAAGCGTGCTTCTTCCTCCCTTGCATGCATATTTCATCAGTTTTTGAATATTCAGGGATTACTAGTACTAGTGAACCAGCACAGATGCTAGCCAGAATGTATTACAAGGTAAAGCATTCATGCTGAAATGAATATATTTTCATAATTGGACTAGACATTTTGCAACAGTACAAAGATAAAATTCACTGAATGAGTCACTGCATGTAGTAGAGAAGAATAAAAAAATATTTAAATTAATTGTATTTCCAGTGTGTTTCTGTGAACATCAGAAGTACTGAAACTAGAATTCCTAGGGTTTTGTGGCTTGTAGTTATTTATAAGTTCCACTTGAAATGTTTTCCACTGCAGGGGTTTTATAAGATGTTTCTTCGTTTTGTGTGAATTCTCAGCTGTTTGCTGAGGTCTACACACCACACCTATTCCCCTGTTAGTGATCAATAGTATCTAATTTTATTTACCTATTTACCTTTTTAAAAAAATAAATTACGAGATGTCATTTTTTTTTATAATTCCAATCTTCTGTCAACTTTGTTATAAATTAGTCCAAATATTTAAAACTGTTGGGGAAATTTAAGCTGCAAGGCAGACCAACAGACAATCAGAGAGCTCAATCATATAAACTTAAAAAAATCAGACTGAAAAATGGTTTAATTATTTTCCAAAAAGAAATTTCTTTAAAAATATTTGACCTGTTTTGTTAAAGAGTTATCAAATAATGCATCACCAACAATTACTTGTCAGAAAACATTTTAGATGGAGGCTACTTCTTTCATTTGTTCTGTTTGGAGCTCCCTGAACAAATTTGTTCTCACTTTTTGTTGCTCACATCATGCTGTCTTGCAGTGGTGTATGCAATTAATTCTCTTTCTAAAACTAATGTCAGTAAACTTATTTCAGTAAAACTTTTGGCAGAATTTTGGGACAACATTAGATATTTATAGTAGACACTGTTTGATCTCAATCCTTTTTTCCTCTTATACTTCTACAGGCAGCAATTCTATTACCTAGTTACTCTTCTAAAAATGATCAAAATATGGATATACTGTAGCTTCTCATTCAGAATCTAGGGTTGCAATGAATGAAAAAAAACACTGTAAAGCCTACACATCTTTTTAATCTGTTTGACTTTGCAATGCAAGTGAAAACACTTTACAAAAACATCTTTTATTTTATAAATCAAAGTATTTTGCATTTACTGAATATCTTCTAAATTCAAGCAATAATTCTGCCTCGATTCTGATTAAAAGGAGAAACAAATACGTTCCTTTGCCACACATACTCAGACTGTTTAAAAGCTTCAATTTTTATTGCATGATTTAAGAATGTGTAATGAATTGTGTAGTGTGACAAATTCCACTCTATGCATCAGTTGGAACAATAATATAGTAATTGTTGTACTCATCATCTGATTGTATTAAATTTGAGATGTACTCGGCTCAGAATGTTACTAATTTCAGAATGGTTTCTTGAGTTTGGTTTTGTTCTGTTTTTTAATGAAGGCAGCAAACCCTTACAGTACATTAATCTATACAGGACGCTCCTGTCAAAAAATGCTAGGAAAAGGGAAAAAATAAATGAAAGAGAAAATATTTTTCTCTTTCAGCTTTTCCAACATACAGTGACTGTATTAGGATAGCAAATATCTGCCAGTTTCACAGTATTATGAGGTCTCACCATATCCCCTCAAAAGCGGACAGTCAAAATCAGTTATTATTTCACATTTTTGTGGAAATGTAGCATAGGAGAACATTTATAGAAGAGATGTGCTGAAACTGGGCAAGGTTCTGCTATTGGAGCAATATTGGAAGTGTTTGTAATTGCACATTGTGTGGTACAGTGGGGCCTTAGCTTTAGCTGGGTTTTCTCTCAAGAGCTCAGAGCTAGAACCGTACTGGTTGCAACATTGCCTTTGTGATCAATACAGAACAAAGAATTTAGGAGTAGGCTGAAAATGCTGATTTTGATTAGTTTTAATAATTTTGTGATTTATCATGGTGGTTTTAGAATATTGTCAAAACCGTATACTTCAGTTAAAGTGGGTACTCTAGCATACTGGACCCATAGAATGTATTGTTTATGTACTGTTTTGATTTTTGGAAGACACATCAATCTCATTTATGATGACTGACAGCATATTTTCTTTTGAGTCTTTTGTTAGCCCTTAAATTGCTACTGAGTGCTGCAGGTTTTAGAGGCACAGAGCAAATCATGCACCCAGGAAGGTACCTTCTGATATTGCTGCAACTCTTAGCTGCCTCAAATAAAGCCTGCTCTGGTACTTCCTAAATTTACTATCACTACCCTATTTCATTACCTCTTTTGTAACTGTAATGCCTTCAGCAATGGCTCATGTTACACAAGACTGATGATTCTCAAAACTCTTCTCCAACCCTAAACAAGAGAAGCTATGTGAGAATCGTTTTGTGTCTGAGTGCTCTGCAAGATGACAACAGGAATGATTTCATAAATTTGAATAATAGAAAGACTTTGCCAAAATATCTATTCAATGAGATAAGTCTCATAAACTTAGCGTCTTTGTATTCCTTTGTTTGCTTGTTTTAAAAAGAAAAGAAATGTAATGACCCAAATAGTACATATTTTGTTTTAAAAGCCAAAATAGAAAAGCGATCCAACAATTAATTCTGTTACAAAACAAAATTAATTTTGTTACAAAACAAAAACTTGATGTTTTTGCTAGAGGAAATCTTGCTTTTGGAGCATAGCAACTTTGACAGTTTGAAAATCCTAAATTATTAATCAGCAAATATCAAATAGATGTAGTTCAGTGTATAGCCAAGAGCTTGTTGTGTTATTGAGGTTTTTTATATCAAAAC
>VZSC01008079.1:626724-666738 GCA_013398225.1 Steatornis caripensis
TTTTTAAATCAAAACTCTGTGGATCTGTTAAAATTACTACTGTAGTTTCTTTTATGATGGACAAGACTAATAAAAAAGGGACTTTATGGTGGTCTGTTATAAGCTCTAAGAAAGTTAGAGAAATAAATGTATCATCTTGGTGATCATTTTAGTATAAAAGTGAATCATATAAAAAGGAGTATATCCATTGTATCTTTTGTGTTTCTCCAGAATCCCCAAAATCTGTGAATGAGGCAGTTACATGGAATATGTTGAATACTTTATATTAATAAATAAATATTTTTATTAAACTGAAAGCCAGTGGGTTTACTGGATTTTTGTACTTAATCTATATTTGAAATGCTGCTGACACTACATCTAAGTTACTGTGTTTTTCCATGATAGGAGTCCAGTTTATTTTTAAAAGCTACAGGAAACACTAGAATTTAAGTTTTTTATTTATTTTATGTATTTTTTTTTCAGATAGTCATAGTCATTGTTTAATTAAATTCATAAAGAAATGAACAGATTTTTCAATACTGTTTACTGTATGACTAAACCTAATGATTTTGCAGATGACTTGACGTTCCTGACTTTGTCCATCTTTTACAACATCTTTCTCGTACTGTAATTGCAGAATTTCAGTGACAGATAGAATTGAGCAAAACACATAGGAAGCATAACCTCCCCATTTCTTTATATGTCTTCAAAGGATTTTGTTAACTGTTCGTCTGTGTCACAATGAAAACTCCAGGCATAACTGATTCTTTACCACTTTCCTCTGTCCATTATTCTCTTGCTTTCAGATGTTTTTCAGAATTGTTTTCCATTATAAGAGTTCTCAAGGCTGTGAGCAAGGTTTGCGTTCTTTATTACTATAGTTAGACTGGACTTTCAATTGTACTGATGCATGTACTGCTTCGTTTGCTCTTTGGTTACTAACTGAGACGTATTTCTCCACCAGAGATAGGGTGTCCTCTGCATTAGTCATCTATCCCCTAATCGTCAGATTCTGTAAGAGCTTTATTCTGCATTCAAGACTGATTTACTTTCTCCCCACCCCAGCCCCACCTAAATACAATATAAAATAAGAATACAGCCTTTGAGTTCTCTCAGGCTTCAACAGGTTTCCTGAAATTCTTGGAGACCAGTCAACACAAATGCAAAGTTTACTTAAAATAAAATTTCTGTCAATGTTAAGTTTTGAGAAACAAAGAAGAACATTAAGAATTTAAAATTAGCAAAGTTAAGATTACTTAATAAATACTGACATGATTTTGATACTGGAACATCAGTCTGGACAGATTAAATTGTAAGTATGCTGCATTGAAAAGGAGCAGGTAGGAACATTGCTGTACCCTCCTTTGCCCAGATAAGTTATTTTTAAGAGGAAATAGTCTACTCGTATTTTCATTTGATAGCTCTAAAAGAATAAGTGGGATTAATTTAAAAATCAGGACAGGAGAGAGGGCAGCACTGACAACAATGGATATTGATTGGGAGGAACATACAGTCCTGTTTGCCTTGGAAAATTAGAGAACTAATGTAGTGATAATATTGAATGCTTTTACCAGGTTTATGTTTCTTTTCAGTTGATTGCTTTCTAGTCAGCTCTCAACAGACTTTCTGCATTTTAAACACATGATGTTTTTAGACACGAACCTTAGGATAACCTTCTCAGTGCATTTTCAGAACACAATTTTTGAACAAAACATTTGTTCTTAATCCAATCTAATTAAAAAAATGCACACACATCTTCTTATATTTTGGCAGATAGACATTAGGACTTATGATATATTTTGTCCTGCCTGTACGGTTGGATCATTTGCAATAAAACTGTTGGTGATTGGGGGAAAGAATAATAATACATTTAGAAATAAAAATCACTTTAATGAAATGTAATTATCTCATGACTATTTGGCTTATTTGCAAATTTTTAAAAGCATCCTAGTCCACTGGATTCTCATATTGGTATCTCTGAAAAAAGTATGTTTTTTCTGGCAGTGGGACTGATTATTGAACACATGGCAGCAGGAGAAAAGCAAAAGATAACCTTAATGAAGTTACTGTGAATATATAAGCTGAGGCTAAATTTTACAATTAATGGAAAGACAGCAAATGAGGTTATGTTCAGTACGATCCCATTAAAACATGTTTTTGAACTATGTTATAATACAACGGGATGTGCCCTATTCTCTGATGTTCATTTATGACCAGGATATTTGTAAAAGATACGTATGCATGCACTATCCCATATTTCTTACATCTGTTCTGAAATTGTTCACACTCCTCCAAAAAAAGAATAACAGCATGCAAACATGAAATAATATTATAGAGACAAGCTCAGAACATAAGCTTAAATTCTCTTTCTAAAAGCTCATGATACGGTAAAATTTATTGCTGAGTCTTTGAAATGTCTTTATGAGTAATATCTGATGCAGAAAATAAAGCATTAGTTAAAATGTAACAAGTCTAGAAATTTTAGTTTCTACTTTAGCATGGGAGTTTTTCTGAGTGGCATTTTAAAATCAAAATGAGCATGATGCAAGAACTTACTGTGTCCTGTTTTATAATGCATTGTACACCTGACAGAATTGTTCACAATAGCCAATATGTAGACTGTTTTACTATTTTATTTTGACAGTTGTTTCTGTTACAGAATTAGACATAGGTATGCAAATTTGTTTAGAACTTTAGAGTCCTCATTAAGCTGGTTTATTTCATTTTAGGAGCTCACATTATCTTTGTATTATTCATAATGCTATCAGGGGTACTTCAAGTAGTATATAATGATTTTTAAGTTCGTATCAGTAGCTATTATATAACGTTGATTTAAAATCTTCTGTTGAAGACCCTTGACCTCAGAGACAGTTTATCATGATTGCAGAAATTAATCGTGTTAGCTAAGCTTGGTCTCATGAAGACAGTACAAATTTAGAAACCGTATAAACAGGAGTAGGTAATGATTTTGAATATTACTAGACTGTCATATCATAATAGCTTCATAATAATTAGGCACATTAACAAGTGATGAAGTAATATAACAGCAGATTAAGTAATTTTTTCCAAATTTCTGCTGTGCAATTGCTAAAAAAAAAGAATCTAAAAATTAAAAATCACCCTGACTTTAAAGCATTAAAACATGTAAGTATGAAACTTCTAATTTTGACTAGTCTCACTTTTGACTATTCTTTACTACAGTTAACTCAATCTGTCTTCATTCTATCATTGTGCTGTTATTAGATGGATTGTTGGATTTGATTTGTACAGTATTATATAGTTCTGAAGATCTTTGTTTTTAAGTGTCTGTAGTTTTTAAGATCTTTTGAAGATCTCCAAGAGTTTGCTGGTCTTTTATCCCCTGACTTCTGGTAAGTTTTCTCATATAATAAGGTTGAGAAAAATGGATTTTAAGTATTTTAAAGAAGAAAGAATCTAAAGACAGCCTAAGAAGTAGCAAAACAGAAAAATCACAATATTAGAAATTGAAATTAAAGTCCTTTGCTTGCCATTGACTTGTATAATATGAGTTTTAAGTTTCTGGCAACAAAACAAAGCCAGGACAAGTGATTCCCTGTGCATTCAAACAAGTTCAATCTTGCACAGCTATTATTACAGCAGTGAAAACTTCAGAACTTGACTGTCTGACATGACAGTATGGGCCAGTGATTTCTGCATGTATATCTGAATATATACATCTTACATATCAGTTTTTGAACAATGACGGTTCAGGACAAGTACCCATTAGAGTTTAAGGAATAGTAACTAACATGCATATTTCAACATAAATTATGGTATGTGGATGAGTATGTGGCTGTAAAATAGATTTGGAACATTCCCTTTCTGCATGGAATTAGTTCTGAAGCACCTCTTCTGCTATGAGCACGATTTATAGTAAATCATTTCTATTACATGATCATTGCCGTTAAAGTTGTTCAGAATAATGACCGATATCTGTCTTAGCGGCAAACTCTTACCCTCCATTCCATATTTGCAATCCGCTATGGTTGTCACTCCGATGTATGCAATCCTAGTGTCAGTCAGAAATCATCTGCCATACTCTATAAGGTATATAAAAATTGACCAATTGTCATAATCAAAAAAATGTTTGGGGATAATCTAGAAACCTGTAGCATTGCCTCCTAACTGATTGCCTTGTTGTCTATAGTCAACAAAAGTCCTAATTTAACTATTATATAGCTCCAGAACTTTTTTATTCAAGCCTTACAGAGAAGTCCAAAAATCATACAGAGACGTTAGACATTCTTTACTGTGTTTTATGCCATCTCAATTTTTTTTTCATTCAGAAAATCTCAACAGCCTCTCTTTGTTAAATGGATTGACATTGTGAATAGTATTTTGTCAGATTTTTTGGGATAGTATTAAATTTAAACAAAGTCAGTGCGGAAGAGTTAAGTTTCTAGAGGCTTTGCTGCTTTTCTCTTGCAATTAAGTGAACATACAGTGCAGATCTGAGGCTGAAGCCACTGACAGAAAAGTGAGACAACATGAGAATTTAATTTATGCTTTTCTCTACATACATAGAAGACTCTGCAGAATAAAATTATTCACAGTTCTGTAAGGATATGTCCTAACAATCTTGGAATACAGAAAAAAATATTTAATAGTAACTATGGTTTTGAATAATTGATTTGAAAACGCAGCACAACAATGCACATTGGCTACTGTCTGGAATAAGACCAAGTTTGATTGAAAGCTGGAACAACACCTTCAATATCCTTTTTTTCTGGTAAAAGTTTTAAATTAACTTTTGTAAACAAGCAAATTTTTGTTAGTCCAGTGGGATGTAATACAAAATGAACCTTCAATTCACAGCCGGCATATTGTGATTAAAAGTCCCAGTGAGATTCATATTTCTTTTTTCATAGCACAAACTGGACTCTGATCTGTTTATGGCTCCTGGGAGAACAATATTGTAGTAAAATTTTCATATGTGAGTGCAGGACTTTTTATACCTTTCATAAATCACTCTTTCAAGAAAGTTTACAAGGCTATGTTGAAAGCAAAAGGTGTGCAAGATACACATGATATGTATAAGAGATATACTCAGATATGACTCAAAATCATGTGACACCAAACTATGCAGAAAATACGGTGGAAGAGGCCAGAAATGAAGACTAAGATAACTGTTATTTTAGAAAGATGATGATCGTGATGATGTGGACATAGTCTCTTAAATAACAATATGCTAAGTTCAAATGTTTCAGTTTTTCCTAGAATTTTTGTGTGTTTCTATATGCGCATGAATGTCTAATTGATTTCTGGAAGTTAGGGCAATGTGCCTTTGAGGGAGGACCTAAGTATGCATATTTTTTCCTTGTAGCGAAATAGTAGCATCCCTGGAACTTTTAGTCCAGATCAAGAAAGAGACAAGTAAAATCTCCCACAACTAGGAAATTCTAGGAAAGGCAATTTTTGTTTTAAATTAAATATATTCTATAGCAGAACCCAAAACAGTTGAAGTTGACGTGAACGTTAGTTTAGCTGAGATATTACAGGCAGAAAAATCTCATGACAAATGCGAAAGCTACCAAAACTGGCTGTCATTTCCAGTCACTGCATGCCTAATTAATGTTTCCACCTTTGGTTGTTGGTTGCCATGCATTGCTACCACTTCTACTTCATTCTTCTAGAAGATGGTTGTAGTAGAGTTCTGAGTGAATGTGATTGTATGTACAGGCAGCATGTACAGGCTCTTAGCATGCTTATTTTATTTTTTCTTCTACCTAGGCCTTCCTTTATAAAGTTTCTGGATATCCACTCGTAAATGAGTGGTCAAGACATATCATTTCCATTTGGCAGAAATTTGTCTAGAAATCTGGTCTCTACAATCTGTCCTTCACAGGGTGACAAGAGTTTTGAGAGTCTTGGTCCTGTGTCCTACCACTGGGCATGAAAGTATTTAAATGGTGTCAAGAAAGGCACCAAAAGTAAAAGATGAACTGTCATTTCTCCCTGCAACTCATGCATAAGACTTCCATAAGATGGTATTATGGTCAGTAGTACAAATGTAGTCTCTTTCAGTTTAAGAAAGACATGACCTATGAAGATAAAATGTAGGACTCAGATTTTTTTTTTTCAAACAAAAATAGGGAGCTTTAGCTATAGAGGTTAGATTTATTGTTTTATCTTTTTGAAGATCGTTTGGTAATTACACAGGAATGCTTGAGACTATGCTGAGGTATAATAAAAGTAATTGTAAACCTTAGCACTTCTTAAAAGCAAGACTCAATGGAAAGGCAGATATCATTTTGCAACGTGCTAGTAACGTGTGGTAAGAAAACACACCTCTTTGGAAGGGAACATTAGAGTAAGTCCATTGTCAGATTTGCCTTTTTGTCTTGTCTTTCTGTGTTCTCCTAGAAAAGATCTATGTCTACCATGACTGCTATTTCGCAGTTGTCATGGTAAGAGCAGAAAATGTAGAGGGGGAAAGTTCCCCACCCATATGTGTTTGACTAGCCTGTTAACATCCCAGGAAAGACGAGACCCTTGAGCCCAATCAGCCTGTCCGAAAACAACTAGACAGCACACTGTATCAGAGGGTGATTTGAATGTCCTCTTTGGGATACCCCGTTCACACTCCTCAGTCAAACAAATTATTCAAGTTTCTGGAAGCTTACACCAAAATGAAACTCAGCTGAGAATTTTATTATACAAATCCGTGACAGTTTAAGGTTCAGAAATTGCTGATGATAGTAGACTAACTGCAAAAACAAGCGTGAAAACAGTAGACATACAGGATCTAGTCACTAAACAAAAGAAAAGCTAGCTGAAGTTAACCACTAAGTGCACTTAAAGTATAGTTCTTACCCAATAGGCATCCCTGTGGGGGAGGAGGCAGGTTCGGTCTGTCAACCAATCCCAGTAGTTACAATAGAGTCTTCTCTAAATTTATTCTCTCCCCTAGTCCTTTTATATTATTTAATATTTAGGTGGAGCTTGAGTGACTCTAGTCGTACACGCTTTTGTCACTGGTGGGTGAAGAATTCTCTCACTTCGATTTAAAGGTATAGCTCCCCATAAATTCACTATGCATGCTCAGTGAGGGGTGGTCATACCTGAGAGGGGGGCAGCTTTGGGATGGAGGTGTGGTTTTTAGTATTATAATGAGGTTATAATGAGCAGTGTTCATCCAAAGGACAACAATTTCATCACAGTCATTGGCTCAGTCTCTTATCATCCCTGGTTGGCGCCACTTCGAGGTTTATCAGTCCCACAGTACCATCAAGTTGCCATCCTTGCAAAGACTAGAACAGAGCCTGGCGGTGGAGTCTTTACCCTGCTCCACCCTCCATTCTGTTCCTCTTAGCATGTGCTAAGGTTGCAGATAGGGTTGTTTAGGGAACTGTCTTTACCCTGCTCCACCCTCCGTTCTGTTCCTCTTAGCATGTGCTAAGGCTACAGATAGTGTTGTTTAGGGAACTATCGTGGGAGTAGCCAACCATATTCTGTCTTGGAGGCTGCAGCTGTATTTTACCCTAACATTTCTTTAGTGTTATAACTTTAAACTTTGGCAGTATTTTCCCCTACTTTTCTCTAATTTTACCCTTTTTTTTTCTCTAATTTTACACCCCTCCATCCTAGTCGTTATCCCACAGCAGTCTTGGAACAAGGGAGTTGTCTGAAGCTTTGAATAAAATAAGCCATAGGTTTTTTAAAGGCATACCATTAAGGTTCTTTGCAAAAGTTTCAGGAACTCTTTTGCAATAATCACGGCAGCCACTTACAAAGAAACATTAATCATTAATTTTGGGTCAGTCTGTGTCTCCTGTATTTTAGTTTCAAATAATCAGGGCTAAGCAAAGCAAGACTACTTAATAGTAGAATCTTGTCTTCAGTTATTTCCATTCTATAATCCTCAGGCAATTCTAAAGCTTGACAGATGGATGATTATGTTTTTTCTTTTTCCTTTTTTTCTTTTTCCCAGCCTTTCTTCTTATCATTTGGTTTTACAGACTCCTAGGGTAAGTCTGCACTGATGGGAGTAGTAAAGTATTGACCCTAAGAAACAAAAAAGAAGAAAATCCCCTTTTCTTTGCAGACAATGTTTATCATTACGTATCTATTCAGAGAGCCCAAAAAAATTTGCCAAGATAAATATAGCTCTTGAAGCTATATCTTGGATTTGATGCAAATACAGATACTTACTGCCAGGAAAGTTGATAGTGAGAATGATGGCTACCACTTAGAAAGTCCCATTTTGAAGAGTATTTACAGAAGATGATTGTGACCATGATACAGTAAATGTGTGAACTTCCTACTCTCAAAAAAATTTTATGGTTGCAAAAAGCAATGTAGTCTAAGATGTTTTCAATAATCATGTGTGCATATAAAACCTTAGCGATAAATTTGGATTTTAGTTTTACTTCTCAGCCTAACCTACTCAGACAGAATGGCAAAGGTCCACTTGTACACTTTCCTGCTTTTCTACTGAAAATAGATTTTTTTTTTCAGATTCTGTTCAGGGAATTGATACTACAGAAACAATTATTGCATCTTTTCCAAGGTATGCTTCCTAAATCCATCTTCCAGCTTGAAAGGCTGAAGCTGGATTTTCTTTTTTCCCTTGTAGAACTTAGGTAGGAAGTCAGCAAATACATTTATTTCTGGTTGGTGGGAGCTATCTCTTTTAAATGAGTGATTCGTAAGTTTTCAGCTGGAGGTCTTTACTGTAGGTGGAATATATGATGAAAGTACAGTATTCAAGACTATGCTTTAAAGACATTAGCATGCTCAGGCAAGGGGTATGCAAGAAGCAGAACAGCATGCAAGTATTTTATTTTCATTTTATTTTTTCCCAAATTCCAGTACTAACTGCTTTTTAAAGTGTTTTTTTCCTAATCTGCAGCAGCAATGGTCACTGAAACCCAATTTATTTCATACATAATTATCCTTTTCATAATACTGAGTTTTGCGAACAATAGGCCTCCCAATAATCAGATCTGGATCAGTCCTAGTGAGTGTTTCATCCAAATCAAACTTGAAGAAAGAAACAGACTTTTCCTTTTATTCTTGTTATTCTGGAAGAAACACTCTAGTTTTATAAACCTGGTTATATTTCTCTAATCTGAGGTTCCCTAATGAGGAAGAAAAAAAAAAGAGAAGAAATAACCTGTTTAAGAGATTCAGTCTTTAACATAAAATAAAGTTTAAACAGCAACTCCCACTCCAGATTAGAAGTCTGTAATATTTACTGGCTGAAACCTTCTGTATGTTTCAAATGTCAAATGGATCTGCTAACTGGATGGACTAAGGTCAGAGAGCTTTATGCTTATGCTTTATGCTCAGGACAATGAGACTTCTATATTTACACTAAAGAAAGAAGCTTGGGTGTTCATGATGTGTACTTGAAGTGGACTTGAGATTACTCACAGCTTTCCTTCTAATAAGGTATTAAATGATAGAGCTAGGTGCTAGTTTCTGTGTAGTGCATTCAACATAAAAATAGCTGATAGATTTTGAAAATATCGATCTACTAAGGTGTTGTGATTATAAAAAATAAGTAGTGAATATAGGTAACGTGATCAAAATGACTGCTTTGTTGTTTTTGGCTTGGTAGTTTTGATAGTGTGGAGCTAGTTCTGATCTAACTGGGGCAGAGTTAATAAGTTGTGACTACACTGCATAAAAAGGATGCCTGCATCAGCTTTTCCCATTAGATGTTGTTGAGGAAGGTGTAAAAGTTCTTTAGATTTCCCAAATGATTCTGGTTTTGTGTTTTCCACCAGTTTCTTACATGTTAATTTTCTCTATTCTAAAGTTTCAAACAGTTAATGGATGCCTACTGACTTCTAACTTTATAGGGTCTTTGTTTAGTTATATTGTCAACTTTAGTGAAAAGTTTGTGCTTGGAATTCAAGGAGTACAATTGTTAGAGTAAAACATAACCCTATCCCTAAAATACTCTGAACCAAAATTACATAAACTGTAGAAGTTTATATGGGGAAACTTTAAAAAAATTATAATGAGGAAAGCCATTCCAGTGTATGGAAGGCAAAGACATATTTTCATTATTTTTAATATAGGTACATAAAATGAGATTCATCTCACCTTACTTTACGTGTCTACAGTGTAGACAGGGGATTATTCTGAACTTCATTTATAGCTAATGGAAAGTAATAGGTGCATCTGAGACCAGTTTCATCTGATGTATTTAAAGTATCCGTGTTAAGGTGAGACACATTTTACGCTAGAGGTATTTATTTACTTCTATCGGTTATAGAGCTCAGATAACGCTCCCAGACACAGAGATCTGTTCTGTAGACAACAGGAGTTAGATATGAGGTAAATCCCATTGCTACACTTTCCATAAACTTTAGATTTTTCACTTCTGAATTATCTTCAAAAATTATCTTGAAATAAGGTATGCTAGGGAAACAAAGGCATAAGTAATTGTTTCTAAGGTATGGAATTCATGTGCTGGGCAAAGGTGGATTGGAGGTGGATGGTGGAAAATAAGAACTTTTCAGTAGTGTAGTGTTACATATCAAAAGGTAGTGTAAAGTCCTAGGGCAGGATAACCGAGGTTTCTGTGTGTTGGTGTTAATTTTACATAAGACATCAGGAGAATGATGTTGCTTGTGGGTTCCCAGACATGCTATCCAATCCATGTGATCAAGCGAATGCTCCTCTTACTCCCAAATGGCTCGTCTTATATACCGAGTTCCACCTGATTGAGCAAGCTCATTGCCAACAGCTGTGCACGCATGTGCCTCTACATGATTGGTTGCTCAATGCTGAGCATGCGCTGTACATGCACTTGCGTGAGCCCTCTCTGCTTCCATGTTTACATCCGACTTAGAGCCACGTGGCCTCTGAGTCAATCAGGTCTGGATTGCTCACAACATGTCTGTTGTCTACCCACAGAATGAGAGGCACCTATTTTCTAGAACATTGGAAAAGTTAGAGTAAAATAGATCTGGAATATCAGAGGACTGGCCTTCCCCTACTGTTGAAAATAAGTTGGAATTAAGAAAATAACAGTGTCTTTTAAATTAGAGGGTAAAGATACTACCTCTAGTATATCTTTCGGGATGTCTCATGACCCTTATTGGATGAACTTCGTAGCTCTCATTAAAAAAAGATGTCTACCCAAGACATTAGAAAAGGTAGGAAATGGCGATGTCTCAGTCTTTGGAAACAGAGATCTTCAGCTAAATCATCAGTCAGTTTTAAATTTAATTTTATGATCTTCTTTGGTGTCTTTACTTTTACATGTAAAAGACTGTGAAGTTATTTTAGCAGATAATAATAATAGCAGATCCCAAGGCATTTGGAATTTATATAGCCATCAAGTTTCTTCTTTTGCAGTTTTCATCTAATGAAGATTTTTCAGTGTGTCCTAATGCACTGCATATACATAAGAAACATGGAAAATGTTTAAACTAATTCAGTTTTTATATAGGCTTTTTCTGTAACTACGAATTTAATTTTCTCCTTCTTTTATTTCCATAATCTTTTCTACTGTATTGTACTTAAAAATCTTTGCAGGATATTTTGAGGATTAAAGAGTTAAGGTTTCCATATTGCTTTCAAAATGCAAATATTTTATAAGATTTTATTCACACTAATACATTTGTAGTCATGATGTATATTTTTCTGACATTGCACTATAAGTGATACGATGTCAAGTTTATGTTTAACCTTGAAGATGCTCAATGACTCTTCTGCAGCTTTTCTAAGATGGAAAAAACTGTTATCTGCAGCTGTATTGTCTAGCCAAACTGTGGCAGTATTCTATTCCTATTGTGATTTCTGTTCAAGCCTGTAACAATGAATTTATTGAATTGAGATCCTATCTATTTTTATTAACCTTCATAATACTAACACAATACACAATTACTTTATTTATTTTTAAAATACATGTGTGTTCTCAAACCCGATTCCAAGCTTTTAGAAGTAATAAAGGCATACAATAACAATTAGGTGACTGTTAATAAATTGCTAGAAAATCCATTTTTTTGTTAAAAACTCAAACAAGTAGCTAATGTTTATTTCATTAGAAGAAGGTAGGGAAGATTCCAAATACAGAAATTGAAAAAAATATTCATGGCACTATAAGAAATCAATATAAAATAACTGTAGACACTTTAGCAGAAGTCTTGCAGTTTAATTGATAAATTGTTGTCAATAATAGATGCTTTCAAGTAATTAAGAAGTAGTTTGCATTAGCCGCGCCTGGAATCCTCTATCATAAATATTTAAGTTAATTAGGCTGAGAACAGAAATGGGAGTTACAATGTATGGGCTGTCTTTCGTGTAAAAGTTTTTTTCCTCGTGATATGAAATACCACTTTTCACTGATGACCTGTCCTTGTAATATTTCAGCTTGTCACACTGGCCATAGCTATTGCACAAACCGAACATGATAGTACTTTCTGCTCCTTAAAATGTGGAGTTTCTGTAGCTGCCTTTACTGCCTTGTTGCTGTTGTTGGTGACTGAGTCAGAAAAGAACCAGAAGGAAGAAAGCACAGCACCTTATTCCGCTAGAAAGCAGTTGAATTACCACTGCCTTACTCCTAAATGTAACCCCTGGTTTCCCTGTGATCACGTTCACCTCATCATGATCTTTCAGCGATGTGCATACATTTTTCATAGTAGATACTCTAGATAAGTAAATTTTATGTTCTCTTCAACAGATGGATAATCAGGGAAAGGATGTAGGATTTCCAAAGGCACCTGAGAAAGCAGGGTACTAAAAGTTCATCAATTCCACTGAGATAAGAGTACTCAACTCCTTTACATTCTTTGAAAATCATTAATAAATGGACTACATGATTCTGCCCTAAGTCTCAGAAAAAAAATCTTGTTGAGGAGAAAAAAATCAGAGGTCCTGAGTCCTTTTATACTACGCTACTTTGTAACTGAGACACCAAAATGAATACAAATAATAAACAGACTTCACAAACCATTAAGTAGCAAAACTGATATATCTCATTTTATCTTATCAACACTCATTAGAGTATTGTGTATCTCTCAGATTATATGACCAGTGAGTGCTCTAGATACACTCTTGCTTCACTTCTGATGTATTAAAGCAAATGTGAATATTGTGTCAACTTTTCATTTGCTATGCTCATTTCTAATATTATCCACATGTCTTCATATAATTCATGGATTCATTTTAATAATTAAGTTGTATTTTTTTCAAGGCAAAAATTATACTTTAGTGTGAGATCAAGAGAAATTTGATTTTGTTTCATAATTAACTATTTTGATGGAGGAATTTGGTGCACCACAAAGAGATAAGATGTATGTAACAGCTTAAATATATCCATTGAAGTTGATCACATTACTATAGGAGTGAATTAATGAGGGAATAAATCACTGAAATAATACACAGTCAAAATGAATATTTAAGATCCAAGTCTAGCATGATAAAATACAAGTCTAAATAGAACACACATTTCTTTGAAGTAGAATAATTTCATCCTTCTAACTGGTATGCACACGTTGAGTGATGCTGTTTCATCACAGAACAATTTCTCATGCTACATTTCATCTTGGGTGGAACCACAAGATGTGCAGAAGGAGCAAAATCAAATATTATTTTTAAAATGTTCTTTTCAGCAGTAAGATTATATATATAAATTTATATATTA
Source organism: Steatornis caripensis (assembly GCA_013398225.1). Classification (NCBI taxonomy): domain Eukaryota; kingdom Metazoa; phylum Chordata; class Aves; order Caprimulgiformes; family Steatornithidae; genus Steatornis; species Steatornis caripensis. The sequence goes on from VZSC01008079.1 coordinate 640,331, forward strand.
GAGCTACTGGAACTATTCAAGGTGTTTAACATAGCTGTCAACCTTCCTAGAATGCACTTCATAATTTTCTTCAACACGTATGGCAATTTGTCTAAAAATACTAAGCAGCAAAACAATTATTGACATTTTTTCTCTCAACTGTAATAATAAAAACTATGTTCTGAAGATAAAAAATAGCCTTTTTTTAATGTTTGCTGGGTGATAAGGATTAAGCAATTATTGTCATAGTTAATTGTCATCTTTTAATAAATCTTTCTCTTAAAATGTATTCATGTATAAAATCTTGTATCCGATCATAGACCCTGACAAATCATAGAATGGTTTGAGTTGGAAGGGACCTTAAAGACCATCTAGTTCCAACTCTTCTACCAGGGGCAGGGACACCTTCCACCAGACCAAGTTGCTCAAAGCCCCATCCAACCTGGCCTTGAACACTTCCAGGGAGGGGGCATCCACAACTTCTCTGGGCAACCTGTTCCACGATGTCCTTTTGCGACCAAGTCCAATCCAATTGACTGAGATGTGATGATGTGAACTACAGGATGAGAGTTCTGTGTTAACTCCTCCTCCCTAACAACTCTCTGTCACGTGAACAATCACTTGATCAGGCAGTAGGGTGGGTGATCAATGTTGGTGATAACAACAGAGACAGCATGGCTGCAGCACCCCTGCACCCTCTGCAATCTCCAGTACTCCATACACAGGCTTTTGATAAATTAATTAATTTGCCTGGAATGAAGAAACGTTGTACAATATGACTGCCTATTATTTCTCAGACGTATGAGGCAAAACTGAAATTTTGAGATAAATAAACTCGGTATTACATGTAGAAGTGATCTGTGCACATGCCAAGAGCTGAAGACAGAGAATGGCAGTCGTATCAGAAGAAACAGGCAGTGCATTGGCAGAAAGATCTACAGCGCTGATAGCACAGCAGGTGCTGTAGCAGTTACAGGCATTATTTTTTGTTATCCGCGAAAGAGCAGTTTCCACTCCTTTCTGTGTTCAACATTGATGTCAGTGTATTGAGGAATTTCTTGTGTATCTATCCCTTTGGAAATGTTGCTAACAACTTAACTGTCGATAGGCTCTACTAATATACCCTTTTTAATATAACCTTTAAGAAAAATAGGCATCTGTAAGCTAATCCATTTTCCCCGACAGCAGCAAAACTCAGCTTACTTAAAAGCTTTGCTATTTAGAATGAAAAAGAAAGGTGAAATCAACAGAACAAAAGACACTTCTCAATGAATGACCTAAGCGGAGAGTTCACTCATGGTAGTTTTTGAGTCTTTGGCTTTAGTTCAACTTCATGCACACCTGCACCATATCTCACCTGTTATGCAAGGATTTCAAACCTAGGCACACGCAGCATAGTGAAACCATGGAATGGTGCTTGACAAATGACACACAGCAAAGGTCCATGTGATTTAAGCACATATCTTATTATGGTATCTAATAAGCATCTGAGCCCATCTAGATGATCTGATACAGCTGGTAGAAACAGGTGTAGGTCTGAGGGGTGATGTACAAAGCCTAAGGTTGAGACTGTTGACCTTCTTCCACACAAAAGTCACTTAGAATGAAGAAGAAGAGAACAGTAGGTGGAAGTAAGTGAATCAGGATTTCATAGTAAGCACCTCCTGCTTGAGGTTCAGAAAAACCTGCACCATCAGGAAAGCCTATAACAGATTATAAATAGACCTGGATTTGCCTAATATCTGGAAGCTCGAAATATCTACTTCTCAGTAGATAACTGGTCTGTAAAATAGCAAATAAAAGGGAGCTTGCCTCCTTAGTTTGCTTAGCACACATGGGAGGGTGGATCACTACCTCCTGTGGATGTATGTTTCATACAGCGCTGAACAGGGACCACTGCTGTGTAGGGCTGTTCACTTTTTCAGAGCTAACTAACTGAAGGTTATTCATAGTATCATAGAATGGTTTGGGTTGGAAGGGACCTTAAAGGTCATCCAATTCCAACACCCCTGCCATGGGACTCCTTCCACTAGACCACGCTCCTCAAAACCACATCCAACCTGGCTTTGAACACTTCCAGGGAGGGGGCATCCACAATTTCTCTGGGCAGCCTGTGCCAGCGTCTCACCACCCTCATCGTGAAGAATTTCTAATCTAATTTCTAATTTCTAGTCTAAATTTACCCTCTTTCAGTTTAAAATTGTTACCCCTTGTCTTATCACTACACGCCCTTGCAAAAAGTCCCTCTCCAGCTCTCTTGTAGGCTCCTTTCAGCTACTGGAAGGCTGCTGTAAGGTCTTCCTGGAGCCTTCTCTTCTCCAGGCTGAACAACCCCAACTCTCTCAGCCTTTCTCGAGCCCCACGATCATCTTTGTGGCCCTCCTCTGGACTCACTCCACTAGGTCCATGTCCTCTTTATGTTGGGGGCCCCAAAGCTGAATGCCATATTCCAGGTGGGGTCTCACGAGATACCTTTTTATTCTTTTGCTTTTAATTTAGTTTTCCAGTCCTACTTGTGTCTTTGTACTACTTCAGTACTTGTAGTACTTCCTTGTGTACTGCAGGAGCAAGGAGAAAAACTGGCCTTTGTCCCTAACTATGCTAACACCTGAACTTCTGTCACAGTCATGGGAAGTAGAAGACATGGATTTAAGTTCTAAAAGCATAAGGAATACTACGAACCTGTAACTTTGCAGCAGTATTGCAATTCATGCCATCTTACATGCCACAGTAGCTTACAAGCTGTGCCAACTTGACATGTGACTGTATCCTTTGTATAATTTCTGTTTTCAAGAATCCTTGGCCAAGTTAAGTAATGACAGGAGTGCCTTCAATCCAAAATGCTAGTATTTTTAGCAGTAAGAATAGAGAATTAATAATGGAAGCCTTTTGTAGATCATGCACCTATCTGTGTCGTCTTTATCTGTGAATTCTTAACACCTAGCTGCAAATAACCTAGACGAATATAATACCTATAAAGTGCTCATTCTGTCTGCCTTATACTTTTGTGCTGTTTTTGCAAAGAATGAATGCTGACTTTGAGATACGGTCCTTTTAATGCTGCTGAAATTGTTTTTTTCTTTTGCACTCTTATTATGATACCTGTCTGACCAAACCTGTGCGGCTCAGCAGGACAGTGAATCAAAATTTTCAAAGCTGATAGGTCTGGCAGTCTCATTTAGTAACATTCACTGCCTCTAACTTAAGCCACTCTTTTCCCCAAAGTTTTCCTGAATTCTCCTGCCATTGGCTACCCATCGCACTATAGATTTGTGTTGATGTGCAAAATTTAATCTCCAATATGGTCACAAACAGAAATGGCGGTAATCAGGGCGAGATCAGTTGTATGTCCATTAGAGGCTTATTCTAAATGGTGATCTGAGAGCAAAGTAAAAAATCCTTATGGGGTTTGGCTGGCCACAGAACTCTCAGATGTGGATGTACCTTCTACACTGATGTATGGGGGTTTTCGCATTCAAATTAGATGTTTTCTACCTTATCTAAAATTTGCTGTGGATTATCTACTTCTGTTTAAACATGCAGCCACCTGTCTGTTGTAGGAGAGCTCGTGGCAAAGACAGCCAGGTCTCTCTGTTGAATTCCTATTCATTTGCTAAGTCTAAGTATTTGTTCTCTATAGGCTTAAGTTTAGATAACTTAGAAACCATTTTATCTCTGTGTAACTCCCTGATAGCTGCAATCAACAGGTTTGTTCTAGTGATTTTTTTTTCCCCAGGGTCTAGTTCTGTGGCTTTCTTACAGAACTATGTTTGATTGGGTAGTTGGGAATGTGTTGGCTTTTATACTCTACTGAAAGGCTGCGAGATGTCAGGGATGAAAGTAAAACTATTTTAGGATATGGTGTAAACCAAAATTGGGGTAAGTGCGTGAATCTTTTCATGAGGAAGTTGTTTTACATTCAGTCCTTGTCTACAACAGTCAAAAGGCACTACAAGTGCTTATTTATTATGTGTATGCAATATTTCTGCGTAGGACACAAAATGAACTGCTAAGTGCACATGACTAGTCAAGAAGTGTATGTGCAATACGATTCCTGAAATAGTACTGTTGTACTATAACAGCTACATAATGAATTCTTTGCCAAGAGGTTATCTGGATTCCTGCTTACTTAAAGCATCCTCAAACATAAGCAAACAAACTATTTAAAGTGTTGGGCTGCTTTGCTTTCAATGAGTTGTGTCCACAGGAAAGATGATGGACCAACAGTCCTTAAATGCTAAATGCTTTCATCACTGAGCTTGCAGCTGAGAAGTCTCTTCTGTTCGCAGTCTTTCAAATGAGCCTGTACTCTAACCTTCAGTTAATACTTTTAAGTATTTCGTATAGTAACATTTTTTTTAATTTTAGTAATCGTAACTAACGTTAACAACTACTGACAAAAATCTGCTTCCTTAAGAAAAAATATTCTATCAATATTGCAAGCTTTAAACATATTTACTTGTGATGGCTGTATAGCAAATTATTTTTTTCCTGCAATTAATAGCTACTTTGTGCATTTCAGCTATTTCTCTGAGGTGTTCCTTTCACTAGATGCACAGATTTTACCTGGTTTTAAAATTTGCAATATAGTTTTCAGTACATTACAGATGTTTACACTGTAAGACAGTAAAATGAGACAAGACTGAAAGAGATTTGAAAAGTATTTGAGTATTCTAGCTAGTTTTCCAGAGCTGCTTGCAGGAGTGTGTTTGAGTGCTGATAAGGCACTAACTATATTAAAAAGACAGTGGCAGAGCATACGTATTGTTTTGCCTTTTCAGTCACTAGAGGATGATTCCTCCATGCATTAGCACAAAAAGCAAAACCAAAGAACATTTTGTGCATACTAAACCTAAAATTTTCGAGATGTACATCTTAAGAGAGTTCATTTTTTAAAAAAGATAAATGAAATGCATCTGGCATTTTAACTTCTGTGTATTGTTTCTAAACTCATTAGAGACTGATTGCTTAGAAATCACAGCTGTTTGATGAGGTCAATAGGAGCCAAAAAACCTATACAGGCCAAATTAATGCCTCTTAATTGGCAATGAAATTTGGAATGTGCACTCCTTATCATTTAGACAGATACAGAGTTTGTGAAGAAAAAAGAGTGCACTGAATAGATAGATAGTTGTGAAAGTTGCCGTTCCTTTTACCTTGGTGGTCCTTTTCCCTGCTTGTCCTTTATTATATGTCTTACTTGCTTTAACGGAGCCTAAGACCTCGGAGGTGAAAGAGCTGTTCCTCCTCACCCAACCTCACTAAAAATAGGTACTGCTTGAAATAAACTGTGCTGTTTAAACTGTATATCCAAAGTGCATTTCTTGCCAAATGAGGTCGTCACCTCTATGGTACATCTGGCCTCTTATCTGCCTGGCACTTTTACTTTTGCTTCTAACCTCGAATAGCTGTACCAGTGCCAAACAGTAGAGCCACTAGAAAATGGTATTTTCATTGTCAGCCAGCAGAAATAAAATTGTACACTGCTGTGGTTCGAGAAAGAATATAAGAATATCAGCATGCATTCTTCAGTATTATTCTTAAAATAGCAAGGGCCAAATCTGTGCAAAAAAGACCTGTCTTACTAGATAGACAAATTAAACTTTATATTGTATATCATGCGTATGACATTAGCTATAACAGACAAAAATGTTCCATTTTTGACAGATTCCTCAGAATAGTGTCACAGCGTTCTGCTGAAGAATATTTAAAGCCTTATCATGGTATAACATGCCCGATAGTGTCTCAGCACACCCTCCGATTCATTCTATACTGAACGTAGCATGAAAAGCGTGAAACCAGGACTTGGTGATACAGGTAGATTTTCTACAAGGACTCGATAAGTACTGCAGATGAAACACTCTGCACTGTTACATGGGAACATCAATATCTGTATGTAACAGGGAAGAAAGGAAACATTTTTTGTAGTTAATTGAATCTAAGCTAGTGCAAAAATAATCCACAGGTAACTAGTAAAATTGAAGTCTAACTAGATCTAAACAGATTTTTATGCGCATATCATGTTTTCTTTACGTGATTATAACATGAAGGCTGAAGTGCTCGTGTTATTCCGTAATATATTAGCAGTGCAAATAGTTAACGCATTGAAATATCGGCTGTTAAACTGATGGCCTCCTATGGTACGCAGCGCACTCAAAACGTTACAGGAGAGTAGTTTTGCAAGTATTTGGTGGACTTGGAAGGCCAGCTTGCATTTCACAGGCAAGGCATACCCACTGCAGGCAGCATTCTTCCTTTCTCTCTCCCCTCCCCCCTTTTTCCTTTTAAATCCTCGCTCTCCCTCTCCGTCACTGTGAGCTGCTGAATCCAATCCGCAAGCCAGGCGAATTTCAGCCCAGCTTTTCCAGGGAGCCGCGGATACACACAAAGTTGGCTGCTATGCCATTCAGCATCCCGGCAGCTCTTTCTCTTCACACTCGCAATGGCAAAGCTTTGTGCGGATGCGCTGCCGGGTGCTCTGAACTAGAATCGTCTGGGGGAGCTTAGCAGGTTTCAGACAGCCTTTTAAAGGTAAGGAGGTGAAAACAGGCGTGCAGGGGGAGGAATTGGCTGGTGGAGAGCGTGGTGTGTCGGTGCTGTTCAGGCTGCATCTTAAGTCTCCCGTTCTGATGCAGGAGTCTGTGAGCAATAGGTGGGAGGGGATGCTTTTGTACTGAAATAAGAAGCCCCGGGTAAAGTGTTACCGTAATGACTGCTTCAGAGCTTGTGACAAACAGAGCGGCGATCAAAGCTTTCAGGAAATGTCTCTGTCCATTATCAGCTCCCAAGTTGAGCCTAACTGTGTTAGAAGCAGCAGTAGAGGCCAGCAGCCCAAAGCTGCAAGGTGCTGCGAATATCTCTTGTCTTGCTGCTTTTTGAAGTCCCCTTATTGCAGTCAGTTTCGTTGAATACTCTGGAGAGAGCATTTCATGCACGCTCATCTCTATTGGAGTCTTTTCTTTTTCTATAATCCGCCAAGGAACAGTGTGTTTTAACAATAAAAGGCCGGTTTAAATGCTCAAATCTCGTACTGTGCTTAAATATCTTTTAGAAGACTACTTTTAGAGCCATATAGATGTCTGTGCATTTAGGTTGTAACTGACTTTCCATGCAAACGTTGTAATAGCGAAGTGCTTCACTAAAATGTATTTTAACATTCAATTTCACTTGTAAAGCAGTTCGGGCTTTTTGTTTAAAATAACCTGTGTTAGTAATGCTGGTTTTACTTTTGGGTGATCTGCTTCATTCATTGATGTATCTGTTTGCTTCGGATTAATGGCACATCAAATGTCAGAATAGAAAATTCTAATACTGATGCTCACAGACTATTGGAATTTTTACTACTTTGATTATGAAGTGGGTTTTATGTTTTGCAGTATTTTCCCAGTATTTTTTGATCTCAAAGTCCAATGTGAAGTGCGTAGTGTTTTTCAAGTTAATCTAGGTAGTGTTTTAACAAACAGCCCTCCCCTACTCCTGTAGATTTCTGTTAGCATGCATGTTAGACAAATGTGTGTGGCAGCATGCATATTTCTTTAAAAGTTTCCACCTGACAATGCTCTAAAAACATTTTTGAAGAAAAAAAGTACAGAATGTTTTTTCCCCACTCCTTAAGCGTTTATTTTCTAGTAAACTTTTCTTGTGGAATTTATGTCTTCTTAGAATAGCATGTGTTACCCCAGGCTGGTATTGCTTTCTGCTTTTACTTAAGGAAGTATTTGACAGTCATTCCCATGCATTTTCTAATTTAAGTCTAGAGTAAGTTGAAGCCTGAATTCACATCAGATGAGCTTTACATTTTAAATGAGGCATGCCAGGTAATAACATGAAGCAGAAAATATCTATATATGATTTTTTTGCATACCACGGTTAGCGTAATTCATAGAAAGTATGCAAAGAGATTATACATTTTAATATTTAAATGACTTGTGGAATTGCAGATTGATATTTTCAATAGGTTTTCATTACAATTTCTGCCATTGAGGCAGTGTGAGGGCTTTGAGAAAGACGGAGTGCTGTAATTACCAGGTGCACATGTTCATTAATCCTTCCCGGCTAGAAAAAGCTTCAAGTTCTTCTTCAGTGGCCTATTCGTAAAGCTATAAATATCTAAATTGTGTCAGCCAAGAAGTCACACAGAATGGAAGCTCTTTTTGAGTTCAATTTCATGCACTGTTGCTTTGGTCTTGTGAGGGAGTGCTTTGCATTCCTCATGATGGATATTTGTCCTCTTCCTTACAAAAGTTCAGAAAACAAACTGTTAGGTTGTAGATTATTTAGTTGAAACTATATGCCGATAGATTATAACAGGTATTCCTCAGGATAAAAATATGTAAGAATAACCTTCATAAGTGAAGACACAAAACAGAAGAGTTGCCGAGATAATTTTGAATTTTGGGCACAGCGTTTTGGTAAACAAATTAGGAAAGCTACAGACTAGGCTTAAGTAAAAGGAATTTAGAGGAATGTCTATAGAAATCTGCTTACGCTGTTTTTCACTTAGCTATATACTGGCAAGTTAAGTAGCATGGCACTGGAATACTGCATTTTTATCCTCTTTCTTTTAAATATTCCAATATAATTTCAGTCTCTAACTTTGTATAGACAGAAAGATTAGTAAATCCATTTGTATCTTTATCTAGTACCATGTGAATATCTATACATAAGCATATAGGTGTTGTATTTAGTTACAGAGCATGTAAAGGTAATCTTAATCGGATGCTAGTTTTTTAACAGACATTTGAAATAAAAAATAGAATCTTTAAAATAAACAACAGAATTTTTAAAATGCCTATATATAATTTGTCTATGAACTTATATATATATATGTGCACCTTTCTAAAAATATTGTTGTCAGCATTTATTGGAACTGCACTGATTTTTTTACAGTCAATTCAACGTCTCCAATCTGTCATTCGACTTATAGGACTCTTTCAGGACTACAAATCAATTTAAGTTTGAAAAGCACTAAGATGTATATTTCATTCAGTCACAGCTGTAAGTAATTTTAGACTTGTTGCAAGTCAAGAATTACGATCCTTGCGGTTTGAGAAATTTTGTAGCAAATTTTGGTTTGCTTGCAATAAGCTCAGAAAACTATCAAAAACAGGTAGAGAAGAGACGATACTTTGCTTGCACACAAAAATAGTAATTTTTACCAAAAATAAGCATGAAAGGAGATGCAGAAGTTGCCTGTAGATAGTGCACTTCATTCACATTACCCGTGTTTATGAATTGCTGAGGAGATTGCTTCCTTACTGTCCTACAAAAGCGGTTAAATATCAAATGCTATTTTTTTATCTAAATAAGGAAAATAATAGAACTGTATCTGTGCATTATTTAGCATAGAATGCATACACAAGGTGAAATGGCCAAGAGGCTGGCTACCGCTCCTGGCCCTGAGTGTTCCCTGGTGTGTCCTATGGCTGCTGCTGACGGTGCCGTGGTGAGTCAAGCTGGGAACTGTCCAGCAACGGAGCCGCTCGCCAGGGCATCGCAACTCCTGCTGCCCTAACCCCGCTGTCTAATGGCCATAAAGGTTTGGACAAATGTGAAGTAATTAGGTCTCAGGATGTTCCCTTCTGCGGAGCTAAGAGTTAGATGGGAAATCTATTACCCAGTGTGGATCACAGGTGACTTTTTAATGCTACGTGAGATTTGGGGAATGGATGAAGACTACTCTGTCCGACAGTGGCACAGTGCAGCTCCTAGGCAGGTAGCATTTGGGCACAGTACATTGACATGAGTCTAGCCTATCATCTTATGTTAAATAGCATAATTTTAAATGAAGATATGTAGTTATCAGTACGGCTTTGTATCTTGCATAGTAGCATTTTTTTATGTTGTTGTATTGATTATTCAAAAAATATTTCTTTGTCATACAGTCAGTCTCCTTGTCTATCTGCATTGATGGGGGTGTGTGTGTGTGTGGTTCATTATTTTTAGCTTAGAAACTGTTTGATCATTTCTATCTGGCAATAACAGATTGTGGCAAGACTAGAACCACGTTAAGGCACAACTTTTTTCAGGTTCATTAGTTCTAATGATTTTCAGGGAAAAAACCCAACAAACTCACAAGCCAGACCCAGTCATTGAAATCTTCCTTCCTTCCCTTTGAGACATTTAGCTAAAACTTTGTTTAAGACTGAAAGAAACAGATATTATTAATGAATTCATATTAGGTGGCTCTTCTAAACATGTTGTTTTACTCATGCAATTTAGAGACACAAACCCTCAACATTGTGGGCCATAATCTGACCTGAATTATTTATCGACTTAAATTTTCAATTGTTGCTATGTCATTCGTTCCTGAAAAAAAGGTCATTAATACCTATTGAATATCATTTCATACATATATGCTATCATTCACATTTCTCACATAAAACCCTTGTGCTATTGAGTTTCACTAGTAAGAAGAGTTTGTTGTCTGTCAACAGAAAACTGTACAACTTCTATCTGACAAAACTAATCAATACGTCTTTCCTTAACTAAATTAAATAATTTATTATGAAAGAACACAAAATCTGTATTAGATCAGATGAAAGATCAGTCTAGCGTAACATTGTGTACCTGATGTAAATAGTAGTAGGTTTCCAACAAGGAGTAGAAGAAATGAGCCCAACATGGAGTGGTACTTGCCAGGTATATATCTCCTCATCATCCGGCAATCAATATTTTAGTTACTTTGTGAGGCACTGCTTTTTGTCACAGATTTTAGTGGAGTTTAACATTGTGTAATGTTTCTTTGTTTTGTTAGCAAAAGGTCAAAACTCAGTCTTAAGGCCATTTCATCCCATTGTTTTCCTGCTTAATGCTATCTCTTTTATTTTCTTCCCTGCTTTTCATTCTGGCCACTGGCAATGACTGGCTAGATGTCTTCTTAGCCTGGGTTCATCAGAAGATAGCTAAGACATTTCTGCTAGCTCCAACATACATTTAATGAAGGTTAATGATGTCTTACTGAAAATATATTCGGCCTTGGACATTCTTTTTTCGTCTATTTTCTTTTATTTTTACTTCTCCTTCCCCATTCTTTTTTAAAAGAAATGTAATAAAACAAATGAGTGCACATTTTTGCATTTCTGTACTTACTTATGGACAGCACAAAAGCTGTAAAATTAGCTGAAATTATTTATGAATAAATAGAGTTCTCCTGATGTGTTTTTCCATAGATTCTTATTTTTCAGCCATGTCTTCCAAAATGCTGAGTGTTTACTCAAAGATCCGTGTGAGGACAGAATGGGAAACTACATTGTGCAGAAGCAGTAAAACACATTCACATTATGCTAAGTACACTGGTAAGCATGTTGTTGCAATTTCATTGATGGACATTCAGTATGTGATGGATTTGATCAAGTTAGAGTGGTTTAATAAATGACCATCCCTTTTGCAAAGTAATGTTTTTAGTCTAACTTCTCTGTAGCCAGTAATGTAGATTTGCATTGCCTCTGGCAAAAGAGGGAGTTCAGGCTTAGTCTCTCACTTCTTGGATGCATGCAACTTAATATCTAGGCTATAACATAATAAGAGACGCCCCAGTTTTTAAAGAGAAAATGGCAGCCATAATTGCTTTTTGCAAGAAACCCAATTCTATCAGTTTGTGTTAAGCATACTCTGAGAAAACTTATGAGTTAAGCCCCTGTTTTTGGCACTGTTTAGTGCAGCATGCATTTTATATGGCAGTAGTGGTATGCATGTGCAGGATTAGCCTACCCAAATGGCAGTTATGTACATCTCTGGGTAAGACCTGAGGTCTGGACTTCAGTTGTGCGCGGGCGTATGGTAGTCATCAGACTTCTCAACTGTGTTAAAATGGCAGTATACATTGTTATGAATATATAATTCTTTTCAAATGTGTTTTTCCCATGTAAAGGAAGAAAAGAACATAGCTGGTGTCATTTTGGATGCCAGAAGGGCACTGTAGTCAGTGATATCACACAGGTGTGCTACCTTCAGTTCTTTGCCTCACAGATTTGGCTTCTGGTTTGGATAGCTTACTAAAACTCTTACAAGCATTGTATATCTATGTCTTTTTTTTTTTTTCTTTTCAGCTGTTGGTTTGATTTCATTAGTCATTTGCTTTATATTTCTCCTTTTTCATTTGACCAACTTTCAAAGTTTTCCCTACAACAGAAACCACAAGAGTTTGTCTTCTGTCTTTACTAAACTGTTCAGCCAAGAGGCCAAGGCCTTTTGGTACCCTTGTTGCAGTAAAAGCTGTAGTTACAGTGCAGCAGAGGTGTACCTTGATCAGGTTGGTAGTAGCAATGTAACCCCCATAATGCACATCCCAGTGTGGACTGTAAAGCAATGAATAAAGCTTTTACTGGTGGTTCTTACTAACTGCATTGTAGATGGCCTTGAAGATAGCTGGTAATACTATCTGTGCTCTGACTGACTTTACGAATGTCCATGACCAGCCTGATGCAACTTTAGATCACCTAACTTTTGCACTTACCTTGATTTCACAAAAGCAGTTTTTGTTGCCTGCTCTCTGACAATCAGTGTTATTGCAAGGAGCCACAGATGAAACCTCTGCTAAGTTTCTATGCCCAAGTCAGAATGGAAGCAAAAAGCTCTTTTTCTGCTCTCCTTTCTTCATTTTAGGAAGTGTTGTTTAGAAAATATTGTGCTCTTTTCCTTGTCTTGCCCTGTCCTTTCTCATCACCTGCCTTAGATATAACATGGGTATAAGTAGCAGCAACTACCGTCTTGAAGCCTGATGCCTTTCTGACCATCATATATTAACTTTTGCATTGTTTCTGGAAATGAAGATGGACACACAAAGTCCTCTGGAGGCTGAACAACCCGTTTCTCATTAGAAATCCTTAAACAACTAAATCTGAGCTCAACAATGCCTACAGAAGTATAGATGTTCTGTTTTGAGACCATATACTCTTGACTTTCTCTCCAGTGGAATGGAAGAAGATAAAAACTGTACCAGAAATTCCATGTGCGAAGTAATTTTACCTGATTTCACCCTTTTCAGACATTTTATCATATGACAGCTTTTTTTAACAGAAAGCAGCTCTTCTCCAAACCTTAGCAGTAAAAGAATCAGACTATATTTTAAAATATTTTAAAAAATATTTTGAAATATATAGTCTCTGGAATATTAGTGAAGTGGCCAAGATGAGTGATGCATTTATACCTGTAGTGCTTTATTACCTTTATGATCACAATCTGCCTGCAGATATGATGTTGTTTATGTAAGTTATATGGGAGTTTTAGTTCACAGACACAAATTGGCACTGGACATTAGCACTGTGACAGAAGAAGCAAGGTGAGAAAAAACAGGAAGCAGATCTGAGTTCCATTGAGATGTTTCTCTTGACCTGGAGCATCGTTCTTGACAGAGTTACAGGACAGATACAAATCTGAAGGAGCAGATACGTGCTTTCCCTTGTGTTGCCTCCTTCTACAATATGTTAGCTGGTAAACTGCAGCCTGCCCGTTGTTGTATTTACTTTATGGAGATGAAAAGATCTTGGAGGTTTTGTGAAGGGACAAAAGAAACGTAGAAGACTAGAAAATTAGCATGAATTAAAGAAATGTGAAGTCAACCAGATTTATCAGACATCCTCATGCCAGATGATACTTAAAGATAGAACTTTTAAATGTATATTTTACTTACAGCTTTAGCATTGATGAAAGCTTATAAATTCCTCCCTCTTTCAATTTTTAAGCTATATGTTTATAATAAGCATAATCAACTTATAGACAACCAATCACTATTTTTTTTTAATTTTAAATTGTGAATATGTTCTTTTACATGAAAGTAATTATAAGTTAGAATACTTGATTCCAATGATATTTGTTCTTAGGTGTGTATATCTGTATAAAGTGTTCAAACTCTGAGAACCATGGAGAAATTCACCTAATGGTTGTACAGACTCTTCACCATATTTTGAGATTATTCATTCACCCTAGAACCTTACAGAGAAATCAACAGAGCCGCTGAATCTTAGCAGTGGCATGCTCTGTTGAACTTAAAACACATCTGCTTTCTAGTTTCACAAGAACCAACGGGTTTAATGCCAAGGAATTTTAACTGATACTAAATATAGCATCAGTTAGAGGGCATATCTAGTAACATTACAGTGAGCTTCAAATGTTACCATCATTCATAAGATTTTCTATGTGCCTAGTCTACTATGACTTGCACATTCTGGCAGTGTTGCTCTTATTATTCATGACAACAAATCCTAACATCAGCAATTTTTTGACAATGACCCAGTTTTAGTTGAGAACATTCTAGAATTGGTCTTAATGTGTATACTGCCTAACCCCTTTGTTACTGCAACATTTCATGCAGTACTGCCTTGAGAAGTTTCCCCTTGCCTCCTGCTCCCAGTGTGTATCATATTATATATGGCATTATGCTTTAATTGTGAGTGAATGTCAGAAGTAAAAGTCAGTTCATCCAAACGTGTTTTGTCTTTATGGTTTCATCAGTATAGAAATGCGGTTAGATATGCCTCCATAGCATGCAATAGGTAGCCTACTGGCCATTTCAGTTTTTCCTTTAGGAAATACGGTGCTCAATTTACTCTTCTGGTTCCTTGCTGTAGTGAAAAAATAAGCTGTCACAGATAGTATATGTGATGCTGTAAGTAATCATCCTATGAACAAAATATTCTATCTTTTCTTTAATAGGGATTTGTTTCTAGATGATAGTTTCTCATCTGTCAGGAGCAGATTATTTCAGATTTTAATGAGGCTTTCCATTCAAGATTCCAAATGAAACTTGTCTGCCAGTCTTGTTCATGTGCTTTATGAATATAGAATTTGTAAAAAAAAAAAAAAAAATCAAAATTTTCTAAGCATCTAATTGATTATATTTTCTCAGGCAAAAGGCCTGAAATACTAATCTCATGCCTTGATTAATTAAATAATTACTTTGATTTTTATTTCTTAAGCATCTTCAAAGTTAGGGAATTGTAATTAAGTGTTATGCTCTTTGCTTTACTGTTATATTCCATTTGATGTTGCAAAAGGGAAAAAAAACCTGATCAGCAAAACGAAGTATAGAATTTCTTCACTTATTTAAACCATAGGAGGAATCAAATCCCTTGTTTCTTGACCTCGTGTTCAGTGTATCTTTTTTTGCCGCTGAATATCACACAGTTACTTAAAGCTATTGATCTTGTCAGAGTGTACTCAACCACTGTTTGCAGAGATCTTTCTCTTCAACTGCAATACAAAGGCTTAGCTTCCTGATTTATTTTCTTACACGTATGATGAACATTAATAATTAGGAAACTTAGATGCAGTAGTTTTTGTTTGATTGGGTGTTATAACACTACCTTAGTATATAATTATTAGACATTTAAATGAAATGTGAATTATTCCATGCCCCATGCAAGCATGCTAAACATTCTCCTATTTTAAATCATTGCAGTTGAATTTAAATATGTATACAAACAGGACTGAGGGAGTGGTGTGACTCAAGAAGAAATAAAGGATACTACTTCTTAAAAATATACATATTCAGAGAAACAGAGCACAGCAAAATCAGTTTTAAGGAAGCCTGTGGATGGTAGAGTGAGATTAGAAGGAAATGCAAGATTTACTATAGTCTATAAGGAAAATCTGTGACAAGAAATAAGATTAAAAGAGCT
The DNA here is from genome assembly GCA_013398225.1 of Steatornis caripensis. NCBI lineage: Eukaryota > Metazoa > Chordata > Aves > Caprimulgiformes > Steatornithidae > Steatornis > Steatornis caripensis. Next base: position 655,930 of record VZSC01008079.1, read on the forward strand.
GCCTGAAACTCCAGGAGGCTGAGGTCAGAGCGGCATCACGTTGAGAGGAAAGATGCAGAGGGCTGTATAATGTTCTGCCTTCCAGGTGGTTGGTCACCAATCAAGGACTGATCTTCTGAGAGTGCTGTCCCTGAGGATGGCTTAGATGGAAGTGAGCTCGTACTTCATCTTGGCAAGACAGAGTCATCACCGTGGAGCTAATAGATATTTAACAGATCACCAGGGCAATGCATCCCTTTTCTGAGCTGACTTGTGCCATCTCAGACCTTGGAAGAGAGGAGGCCCTCTTCTCCAAAGGAGCCTTATAGCTGCTGATGGTGTAGCGTGGAAAATAATGCGTGGACAGGAGCAGTTTCCTTAGCCCCTTAACTTGCTGAGACCATTTTATTGCTGTTTAAACTATATATGTAAATAGCTGCTAAATAAAGCGTGCTTAGTTTCATATTGACTAAGAGCACACTGATCTGTGAAACGGAACATTTGTATTTCATTTAAAATTGTTTACTACTTCTACACAAGAGAGCTATGTAGGCTGTGAAGGGATTGTTGATGAGGACATTGCGAGGCCTGTGTTACGCTTTGAGAATATTGCTGAACTTTTTGACTGTAAACTCTACCCATCAAGAATATAAACAGGGTTGTGCTGCAGCTGCACATTGCATCTGGCCTGCATAAGCATATTTAGACAAATTGTGCATGATTTGCATGTTTTTATTTGAAACCTCTATCACCCATTATACAGCATTTTCCTGTAATACTGGGCTGTAGCCAGGCAAAGTGAATGAGGAAGCTGTGGAGAGGCAATCAGATATTTAAAGGGCTGGGGCACAGGGATCCCCATCGAGAAGATTTCAGTAAGCTGGATATAATTTTGTACAATTGGAAAATCTAGAAAGAGATTGGTAAGAGATACATGTCTGCGTGCAAAGTGCAGCATGAAGACTGTAAGTGAATGTAAGTGTGCACTGTTCATCCCTCAGACGTGCTTACATGCCTGCTTTTTGCTTCTGCTCTGAAGGAAGATGCATCTGAAAAAGAGAACTGAAGTGGAAAAACAAGAGGAAGGAAGAACAGGTGAAAGAATGTGTGTGGTGCAGTAGGAGGTAGGATAGAGTGCTGGATTGTCAGTGTGGCAAGAGGAGAAAGGATGGAAAATAGACGTCAATGAAATACAGATTTTAAATTGTTTTTAGTGGTGTAGAATAGGTGCAGAAGGGAATGAAATATAGTCCAAAAAAGAAGATGAAAACACTGTTTCTTGATGTCCACTGTCTCATAGGGGAAAAAGAAAGGAGGCGATAGAGTAAGCTAAGGGGAGGTAGATACCTACCTCTGAAGGCAGGACAAAATAAGCTTTATGTATGGGAAGGTATTCCTGGAAAGAGGAAGTCTGAAAGTGTATTGAGAGCTAAGGACAGAAAGGAGAGATACATGGATGTTTTGGTAAAATGTTTGAGCTGAGCAGTTGTTAATTCACAGCTATCAATTCACAGGCTGTTAGGGGATTGAGAAGATGGGATTTCTCAAGTCCGACTGTGTCCATCAACCTAGAGAAAGTCAGCTGCTGTGCAGCTTACATGTGTCTTGCATACATATATCGAGACAAATCTTGCAATATTTTGCTTCTGCATCTCTCACCTAGAAGTTATTTTTCACTATTATCTGCATTACTCTGCCTAAGTTGCTGTTTATGCGCCCATCTGAAAGTCAAGAGTAAATGACTGAACAGAAAAGAAATCCTCCCTTTAATGGCTTGAATAAAGCTGTTGTGCCATTACTGTTACTCAGTCTCTCAAGTCGTTTTTATTCAAGCTACTGCAGTACTTATGCTCCAATTTACAAGGGATGGGATTAGCTTTTCTTTTTACTTATCCTTTCTGCCTTTCTCCAGCTGGAGGACTGAACCTATTAGCTCTGGTGCATCAAAAATGCATCCGGTATTAACATCTGCCTAGCTGCTTCTTTTCTCCCCCTGTGATAGGACCTTGAGTTGCCCAGAGCCTTGAAGTGGAGCTACCCCCACCTTTTCATTTGAAGTGAGCATAACAAAAGACGTCAAATAGCTCCCAGTCTTTACAGCTAAGTGTAGTAGAGCACAAACTAATAAGCTAGAATAAGGTGGCTGTTACGAGAGAGAAAATTCAGATCTGGTGAGGCAGATGAAACAGGAGTATCTAAAACAAAAATCACTTTTTGGCTACTATGTGATTGTGCGGTGGTCCTTTTCTGCATCCTTCCCTGCAAGTCACATGCATTTAAGTGTCTTCCCAGGTCAATTAACTCTAAAACATCCCTCTGGCTTCTTAGGAAGTTTTCATTGCCTCCATCATCTTCGGGCTGAAAAGAAACCTGCTCACTGCTGGTAGCACATCCTACTCCACTCAAAGGCTTGCAGTTTGCTCTCTTCTGGCTGGCTTCAGCGCTGGTTGTGTCTACGTGCCCTGCTCTGTGCCCTGAAGCTTCACCCCACAGAGCACGCTGAGATGCTCTGGGGAATGGAGCAGTCCGCTTTTTCTCCGGAGAGGGAATATGCAGTGCTGTAGCCAGCACCATCCAGGAATGCCTACTGCCCATCTTGTCTTGCATTTTAAAGTAGTGGATTACATAGTACGTGTACAGTAAGCTTTACACTAGCAAACCAACACTGCTACCATCTGTTATGTACACCCCCATACAAGATAATGCTGCTTTTTATTAATTCTGTCTCATATTATGATGGGATATAGAGGCTGATGAAGTAAAGGTTTTGGATTGTGTTTAATGGTAAGTTGGGCATTTTACACAAGGTTGGGACAGATCAGCAGGGTGCTTAAAGGCATAGAGAGGGATAAAGGATAAAATGTCTAAAATCCTGTCATATGTCAGAATATGTGTCCATAACATGCACAGAGTACAACCCATGAAGATGCTGATCTATGGAAGAACAAGGAACGGCAGTAGCTAAAACAGAGTTGGTCAATGCGTGAATGAAATTTGGAAAAAAAAAATAAATAGGATTAAGTGGAACAAAGGTCACAGAGTACAAGGAGATATTTCACAAGATTGGAGAGGAGGATTATTCTAGCTACAGAGTTTTCCTAAGGTTAGGTAAAAAATGACGTAGAGGGCAGAGAAAGATTCCTTTCTGACTGATGAGATGGTAAGTAATTTAGGAAAGGATTTGGTATTTTCCAGTTTGAAGAAAAGATGATATCCTCCTAAAATTAAACAAAAACATCAGAAGAAACATGCAGTTTGTCTCTTCGAAGAGACACAAAGGTTTGAAGGAAGACATAGGCTGAGAAGGTAACTGCAGAAAAGGTAAAAGGGATTTAAGATGCCACCTATAACTATTTTATCAGATCGTATGGGTATTGAAGGTTACTATCATCTCAGCAGAGCCATTTGTAAGATTAGGTGAGAATTTAACTGCAATTTAAACAACCAGCAGATAAGTTACACTACACATTTTTGTGAGAACTTATTCATAGCACATACAGTTTTTGAGGCTTTAGTGACACCAACAACTTTCCAGCTCAGCTCACCCTCAAGGGGAGATTTTTAACTGTGCCGACACTACTTTTCCAAATGTGAAACAAACAAACATCCCCCCCCCTCCCGCTCCTTCTTTCCTGAAGGTAGCCTGTACTGTGCCTGCAGGAGCAAAAGCCCTAGAGAATACCTTTTCCTAGCTTTCTCCCAGGAGGGACTCTATACCACTTTAATTCTGTATTGATGCTACACCCTCTCAAGCAGTTAACTCCGATTTAGAAATACGTGCCTGAATCCTATTGTGGGCACTGCTGGTTCCTTACTTCCCTGTTGGAAAAACTTCGCACTTTACTCCGCACAGCAGAAATGAACTCCATAGGAAGCAACAACCACAGAATATACCTTAATGCTAGCATTTGGAGTGGTCTAAGTCTGTACCCCTTAGGCTCTTCCAGATCATGCTAAATCTCAACTAGAAATACAAATTCACAGTGATAACTGTATTACTTTAACTAATATTACAAATTTTTCAAATTCATCACAGCAGCGGGAGGGAAAAACACCTTTGCCAGTGTGAATTTAGCCTCCACAGAATCTGTACGTGGAATAGCAACAGTCTATCTCCTTTTCAGAAGTCTATTCCTTACGCTGTGGTTAAGGGAGGGGGAAGGCCCCCAGCAAGCTTTTCATGCATTTCCTTTCTCATAGGCCCCAGCCGGAGGCCATGTCTTGGCAAAGCTTCCTCTTAACGCGCCCAGGGAAGGCATCTTGCCTGGGAAGGTGACAAGAATTGAACCCTCCGCTTGGCTCAGCCTCAGCTGAGATCAGCTCCAGCCATAGCACTCATCTCCTTTTCCAGTGTGAAATCAGAGAGATTAGTGTAAACCTTCTAAATTACTTATTTGCTTTGCGACGGGTGGCAGAGAGGAGGAATGCTCGTTTAGTCAGGCACTGATCTCAGTGGGGAAACAGCAGTTTGTTATTCCCCCTGAATGCAAAAGTGCATTTAATCTACCTTGAGAGGTGTGGAGTGCTGCAGCGCCACAGTTCCTTTACACAGCCAGAGATGTGGGCTGCTATTGAAAGCGGCAGTCCCACCCCTCCCTTTGTGCTGGAAGTACTCTTCTCATCGCTGTGTGCTGAGTAGGGTTAGCAAACTGGAATTAATTTCCCAGCTGAAAATTAGTCTTTTATTAAATCTGTCTGAAAACTAACGGGGAGATTTTTTTCTGATCCACGGCTCCGTGTGGTTATAGGAGTGCCAGTGCTGGCACCAGGGACGGGGGTGAAGGGTGCCTTGCAGTAGCTTGTGCTTGCCTTCCTGGGACAGGGTGTTCCCTGAGAGACTTGGGCATTTTCATAAGTTTGGGGGATGAGCAGCCTCAAATACCATGTGTACTAGCCTTCTCAGCTCAGTTTAAGTAGCTGCTGTCTTGAGCAGGTTATTCTGTAAAAGGGCAATATGCTTGCGAGACTTACTGAGCATGAGTATTGTGTATGAAAGGAACAATTTACTAGCTTGTTACCATCATTCTGAAGGGGTTCTCTCCCTCTTATATTGTTTTATTAGTAACATCCATCACTATATTCTCTGCATAAAGTAATTTAATAGTGTTCATTGAAAAGGGGAATAGAATATTACTTTAATAAACAAAAAAAGTTATCACAATTTTTAAACCAAGAATGCTCTGTTTTCTTGAGCTAATACTGAAAAATATAATAGGTAATAATTATACACATACTTAATAACATAATCCTTCATGCAACAGGTTAAAGCAAACAAGAATCCTATTGTTATTTCTCGAGTTCTCTAATTTCCCTTCTGGACCATATAGCAAGAAAGTCCCCAGAGATGCTGAACATAGGAAAAATAACATACATAATCAGTATTTTTAACTTCAGGGCACAGGAGTATATTTCCAGTGCGATGCTAAAACATTGTATACCCTTTGTGTACTTTTAAAAGCAAAATACCAAGATATGCATACATGAGTGAAATAACTTTATATCAGTATTAATTAGCAGTCACAAGGAAAGGAGCATTAATAATAAATAGATAACAAATATTTTTTACTCAAGGCATTTGATGGCTAAAATTTCTTCTTGCTGTTTTCTCCTGGTAGATTTTTTTCTAATATGTCCAATCTCAGAATGGAGGTCTGGTATTTAAAAGATAGACCAGTGAAAACCACAATGAGCCTAAGCATACAAAATTCTTTGCTATGAGACCAAGGGTAAGTTCTGAACTCTGTGGGGATCCACACAAAAAGAACCAAGCACCTTCTCTAATCCCTAGGTCCAGCTGATGAAGTTTACTCTTGTAGTGGGTTGACCCAGGCTGGATGCCAGGTGCCCACCAAAGCTGCTGTATTGCTCCCCTCCTCAGCTGCACAGGGGAGAGAAACTATGACGAAAGGCTCGTGGGTCTAGGTAAGGGCAGGGAGAGAACACTCGGCAATTACTGTCACAAGCAAAACAAACTCGACTTGGGGAAAATTAATTTAATTTATTACCAATCAAATCAGAGTAGGCTAATGAGAAATAAAAACTAAATCTTAAAACACCTTCCCTCCACCCCTCCCTTCTTCCTGGGCTCAACTTTACTCCTGATTTCTCTCCCTCCTCCCCAGCAGTGCAAGGGGACAGGGACTGAGGGGTACAGTCAGTTCATCACACGTTGTCTCTGCCGCTCCTTCCTCCTCAGGGGGAGGGCTCCTCACACTCTACCGCTGTTCCAACATGGGGTCCCTCCCATGGCAGACAGTCCTCCATGAACTTCTCCAACACGAGTCCTTCCCACGGGTTACAGTTCTTCATGAACTGCTCCAGCGTGGGTCCCTCCCACGGGGTGCAGCCATTCAGGAACAGACTGCTCCAGTGAGGGTACCCCGCAGGGTCACAAGGCCTTCCAGCAAACCTGCTCCAGCGTGGGCTCCTCTGTCCCCATGGAGCCACAGGTCCTGCCAGGAGCCTGCACCAGCACAGGCTTCCCAGGCGTCACAGCCTCCTTTGGGCATCCACCTGTTCTGGCTCGGGGTCCTCTGCAGGCTGCAGGTGGAGATCAGTTCCACTGTGAATCTCGACGGGCTGCAGGGGAACAGCCTGCCTCACCATGGTCTTCACGCCAGGCTGCAGGGGAATCTATTCTCTGTTGCCTGGAGCACCTCCTCCCCCTTGTTTTTCACTGGCCTTGGTGTTTGCAGAGTTGTTTCTCTCATGTATTCTCACTCCTCTCTTTTCGGACTGCAGTTGCTGTTGTGCAGTTTTTTTCACTTTCTTAAATACGTTGTCACAGAGGCACTACCACTGCTGCTGATGGGCTCAGCCTTGGCCAGTGGTGGGTCCCTGTTGGAGCCAGCTGGCATTGGCTCTGTTGGACATAGAGGAAGCTTCTAGCGTCTTCTGACAGAAGACACCCCTGTAGACTTCTGCTACCAAAACCTTGCCACGCAAACCCAACACAACTGTCTTGTGAAGCAGAAAAGAACCTCAGTTTTCAGAGCTGTTTTCAGACTTCAATTTCCAATTGAGGTTTAGTAGCTGAGAAACAGAATGTCTTGTGCTGTTTGTAAAAATGAAGATTAGATGTTTGGGGCCAGTCATCTGACTGTATATCTGTCACACTGGGATTGGTTGTTAGAAGGATCTTCTGTGTCAGGTTTTACCAAATCAGTTGTCCCATTCCACCTCTATAACCTGTCTTGTTAATGTAATTTATTTCTAGCTTCGTGATGTTTGTCAGATGCTATTCTGTAAGGAAAAAATGAAAACTGTGCAGAGGTACTAGCTGAGAAGGCAAGGTAAAGCAAGGATTTGTCCATCCAGACCTGCAGATTGGTGGAAATTTAAATAACAATGTATGCATTTTTCCTCTTGGTAATTGTATTCCATGCTGAAGAATACCCTCTGTCGGTCATATTTTTGTGCTTGTCAGTAAATCTTGAATCAAAATAGGAGTAGAAATATTAAATAGAATTGATTTGAGATTTCCCTTTAGGATGTAACAGGAAAAGGAAGATTTACCTACAACTTGTAACTGGCTAACTGTAGTAGTAGTCATGTAAATAAATATGAATCATTGTCTAACTTCTGAAATAACAAGACTTACTGCTAACAAACTTAAAAAAATCATCCTGAAACCTCGTTTTAGTAAAATGGTGAAAATGTGTATTTTTGTGTTGAAAAGGATTTGTTTTATGCTAACCAGTTATTATGGTATTGTTAAAAGTTTTTATGAAGATCAAAGACTTACTTAGCTTGTGGCATTACAAGAATATGTCAAAAGCTTTCAAGAAAAATCAGAAAAGATTAGCAAGCATTTTTATGGCACTAGCAACAGTGATGGCATTACTCTGTATGGTACTATGAAATGCATTTCATGTTTTTGTAATTTTTTTGGTATGATATGCATCTTTTTTGATTCTTTTTTGCTTCAGGTTCCTTATGTGTCTTCAAGGTTTCAAGAAAATACTTTGTGACAAATCATAACTTAAAACTGTGAGAAGGCTGCCTATATCATGTTAAGCTATTTGATTCTGATTATCATCTCACATACTCAAAATATATCCTTTCAAGTTAGTACAATATCTTTCTTTTCTCAGTTAGCATCTCTGCTATGAATAGAGCATGAAATAGTCAACTGTTTTGGATAGTATGTTGGTAATTTTTTTCCACTCACCTACAAAGTGGGGCAGAAGATAGTGTTACGTGAACAAAGTGCAGTTCATATTTCTAAGTTCTTTTTTTTTTACTGTAACTACGGGCTCCTGTTTTGTTAAATGTGTGAATCTGGAAAGCTGCAAGTAGGCACCTGTATAACTTACTTCCAGATGCTGGCAAAATTTATTATTCCGTTGTGCACCTTACTGTGCCCGAGTATTCTCTCTGCCAGCTGACTCTCTTCCCTTCTGACTTGATGTATTGTGCCATGAAGAGGATAATTTGTGTGGTCTGGTTCCTGATGTTCTTTCAAGAAATTTAGCTTTACCAAGGAATGATTGATAATGTTTTTAATTTGCTTGTTTACTATGAAGGGCCACTTTCTATTCTTCCTCAAGGCATATGCCTTTGTGGGGTTGTAGAGAGTCCAATGCTCTCTAATCGGGTTCGTTTAGATGTTCCACATGAAGAGGCTATAATATTTTAATATCAAATTTAATTACTTGAAGATATTTGATGTTACACAGGATTTTGATTTAGCAGAGTGATACAGGAATGCACTGAAATCACAAGACAAGCATAATATAGCAGTTGAAAAACAGATGAATTGCAGTATAAATATGGTTCCCATTACCAGTCTTTATGTGCTTGCCATCGTGATGCTGGACATCCCTAGTTGCCTGGAAGTCATGCACGGCTTGAAGCCAGCTCAAGCCTGTTGCTGAGTTCAAAGTTCATTTTGTTGGTGGTTTGATTTTTATATTCTGTGTTGAGCTGATCTGCATATACACTTCCCCCATGCTGTTCTGGCTGTCTCAGAAAGATAATACTTTCTGTTGATTATTTCATGGAAGGCTATTTGCACAACCTGTTGACCCACTCAACCAATACAGCTTTTTATCTACAGCAAAAACCACCAGCTGGTCCTCTTGGTGTTGAGATGTGTTCAGCCTTCTTTACAACAGCAGTGGTCACTCTGTAGGTTCTTTTCAGAACTTCATGAGCACATCAGCTATGCTATCTCCTCTGAGCTTTTTCCATTGTAGGGGTTTGTTGATCAGTTCGTTTATTCAGGTAGAGAAGTATTGTGTGAGGTTCAGCTTTTTTTCCTGTCGGTTATGTTTTCATCTTAAAAAACGACTAGATAGTGGACACTAAAATACCTATTCTGCTGTAAAACTGTTGTACTAATTGATCTTCTGTGCTTAGTAAAGGAAATATAGATCCAAATTTGCAATCTGTTAATTCTGATAGCGTCTGTATTAAGGAAGGGCGCATTAGGAATGAGGAAAACACTTTTTTAACATTTATATTTCCCTATTCTTTCTGCCATATCTATTCAGATAGTTCACTCTAGAGGGTATCTTGCTAAATATGTATTTTGCAATACGTTTTTGATTAGTACCTAGCAAATCCTCATTTGTTAGCATTTTCCATGGCTTTCTGTGAACAACCTTAGTTTTTGAAAAGACACCGTGCTCTAATGGTACTTTGCCACCCACACAAAAAAGAAAAAAAATTAGAACTGGATATTGTAGCATTTTTTTTCCCATTTTAAATTGGGAAGAAAAGTTAAAACTTAAAGTCTCCCTTTAATCAATATAGTGAAAAATATTAGATTAAAACACGGAGTAATTTTGATTTTAAAAATGGTAAAACATAATAAATTATTAAGCATATTATAACATTTATTGTTTTATATTTCAATATAATCATAAATAAAATATGTATTATATATATTGGTATTAATATTTTACCATATGTCAAAAGTAAGAGTATAACAATGTTTTATTTATCAAACTGAATATTCCTACTATAAAGAAATTTAAATATTAATTATTTTTTAAAGTAGTGATGTTCCTGAAAACTGACATGTTTCGGGCATACTTCTGAAAAATAGTTTTCGATTTTCCAACAGATCATTGTTCTATCATTCTCTCATCACAGTATCTGTGAAGAAGTGTTTATGTATCGTAGGTGGAAAATGGTGCTGATGCTGATCATATGCAATAAAAAAAAAAAGGTGTAATTAAATTGAAGTTCACTTGAACAAGATACAGTGCAGATTAAACAAAAACTTTAAGATTTTGCTCACTGTTTTGATCAGTCATTGCGCTGAATTAATCATTTTAGGTCATGATAAAATGAATAAAATAACTTTATCTGAATGACATTGATTTAATTGAATTGGGCATTATCTTACTAATCAGATATTATTTTTTTAAACCTCCCTGTTTTATAATTTTAAAATATATTAGATTTTGCTCGGGTTTCTTGGGCTGTTTACTCTATCTCTTTCAAAGTAGAAAGAGAAGGTGTAGACCAAATATATACAACATGCAGGAAGGAAAAGAAGATTCCTTTCCAGGTATTCAAGACTCTATTTAAAATATCAAGACTCTATTTAAAATAGAAAATAAAAATTAAATGCTAATCACAATGAAGTTAGTGTGAACACATGTATTCAAATTATAGTTATAAATTCCTTTCTTTCAGCAGTGAGCCTATAGTAAATATGAGATCATGATGTCATAGAATCATAGAATGGTAGGGGTTGGAAGGGACCTCTAGAGATCATCTAGTCCAACCCCCCTGCTAAAGCAGGTTAGCCTAGAGCAGGTTGCACAGGAATGCATTCAGGCGGGTTTTGAATATCTCCAGAGAAGGAGACTCCACAAC
>VZSC01008079.1:670247-718435 GCA_013398225.1 Steatornis caripensis
AAAAAAAAAAAAAAAAAAAAAAAAAAAAAAGAGATGCATGATTCTTCCCTTGACTGCTCACTGCTGTGTGTGAAACAATTCCTCTTGTATTAAAACAGACTGTATTGTGTTTCTGATACCTAATTGTTCAATCCAACAACCAGTTTGGAGATCCAGAGGGATTTTTATTCTCTATCAAAGACTGACAGATTGCCTAGTGTGACTTTTAGGGAAGTTAGTTTATTTTGTTGGAAGCATGAATGGCATTTGTTCTCCTGCAACACTACAGAGATTTGGTTTAGATTAATAAACAGAGAAATTTAAAAGCTTGATGTTATAAGTGGAGTTTGTAATTTTGCTAATATGCAGTCAAATTAGATAAGTAGCTCACATGCCTATCTGTTTAAGGTGACATATGAATATCAAGGAGATAACTTATGAGTCGCATTTGCCTAGAGGCAGAAATGGAAAAGCAAGCCTTTGCGGACCAGGTTGCTCTTTATGTAGGCTCTCATTTTCTTTAATAAGTGGAAGGCAGGAGAATGTGCTGAAAGGATAGTCTTGAGTTCTGACAACTGACTAAGTGAATTATAGTGAAGCCGAAACTATGGTATCTATGTATTTTAATAAAAGCGTGGTAATCCTCTTCTGTGATGACTCCATATTTTGCAGGGAGATACTATGATTATTATTAATCTCAGTGTCTGAAGTCATTTGGAGTCACTGAGTTATGTGATATATTTCTAAATTCCAAGTGACATTTCAAGGTGAGTAGGTAGGATATAACTGAATTTTTTTTTTCTCCCAAGAACATTTTTGATGAAAAAAGACTGAATGGCATGATATAAAGTATATGACATTTCCTTTTTCCTGCTAAAGTGGAAAAATAGTAAAACCCATCTATGACAACATGCTAGCACTGTGCATTCTGCTCAGGTTTCAGTTAATTCCTGGGAAGCTTACCTTCAGGTCCAGTGCACAGAGCAAGAACCAGTTCTCTGTTATGAGATAATTTCTGCTAGTCGAGAGTGAAATTTCCATGGTGTCATTTGTCAAGGAAAAGGAGAGAGTAGGCATTTTACTTCATTTCTGATACTCTTAGCATACATACCTGAGCCAGAGTTTCAATGAAGTAAACTAGATTTCATAGAAGAAAAGCAAATCAAGTTTGAAATTATAATACTATTGTATTGTGCAGTCTTTATTGCAATACCTTATATTGCACAGAAGAACTACCGTAACCTTCAGCTTGAAATAAAATAAAAATGAACTTTGTCACCAAAGTGTGATATCGCATACGACCCTAAATGTCTTCTTTCTTCGATATTGTAAGATTCTTGTAAGATTCATCTTCGTTTCTTATTTCTTTTAGTTTTGGGTCAGTTCTCATTCAACTTTGGAATTTGGGCCAACTATAAACAATGTATGCTTTGTAATAACAGAATTCTGAAGCACTGTAGAGTTAAGAAAGAAAAACCAAAAAGCCAACAAAATCCGAAACAGCCAGATCCGTAGAAAACTCGGCTGTAGTTCGACATTCATTTTTCCTTTCTGATACATTAATTTCTTCTTAGTTTTGAAACACTACCATGTGGCAGTTTACTTTTTAGCATTCGTAGAAGAAATTTTATAGCTGCCTATAGATTAATTATAGTGTAGAGTCACAATTTATTTGTTAGCCTACATTTAACCAAAGCAGGATTGTAGGCCAGAGGCCAAAACTATAGTAAAGGATATTTAAGGTGCATATCCAGAATTCAGACATGCATGCATTGGCAGGTCATTACACACACTGTTGTTTATTTATGAAAGACAGTTGAAAATATGTCAATTTGCAGAATTTACCAGTCAACTTCTGACAAAGATGACTTTGCATAGTTTTATAGTTATCTAAAGAAAGGTGTTATATCTTACCTTTTTTTTCCTAATATTTTTATTTTTATATTTTATATTTTTATTTATCATGAAGAACTGGCTTTTTTGGAATACTTGCATTTTAGTAAATGCAGACAAGCCTACACATGTTTATTTTTATAAAGCTGCTTACTTTGCTCCACACTAGTAGCTGGTCAGAAACTGGTCCAGCATGTCTAATGACTAAGTTAATAGTGAGAGACAATCAGCAGCATATCTGTTTTGTTGTACATCAGCATTGTTATTAGCAAAACCAGCTATGAATATCATTATGACTTCTTCCCAATGACATGATCAGAGGTACTAAATAGAGAATCAGAATCAATTATTTTAATGTAAATCTAGGGCTTTGGATTCTACACAGTCTTCACTTTCAGAATGTCTTGTTGGGGGAGGACATTCTTTCAACTTATTTATTTATAACTCTTCAGGCAAAAATTTAGAACAATATATACTCTTGCTTATTCTTTATATATAATCACAAAGAATGATAGCATAGTACATTAGTATGTATTGATTACAACTGAAATGTATTCAATAGTTCAGAATGTACCAAACCTATATTTGAGTTAAGTTCCAAATTACCAGAATGCTGATATACAAGTAAAATTATTCCCCCCGTAACACTCAAATACTTGTATCTTCCTTCTGTTGTGAGTGTATATGCAGGAATAACACACCTTTCTCGAAAGATGTGTGTGTGTATATATACACCATATGGTCACAATTTGCATTGACTTTCAACTGACCTTGTAAGTTAGTTTTGTTAGTTTTAGTTAGTTTTGTTTTTTTTTTTTACAAAAGCTTGACTTTGAAAAGCGGATCATAACTACAATGTCTTACTTTCACTAGACAGATCTTTAAAAAAATTTTGACTGACAGTTTAATTAAATAGTCTGGGTGGTCTATGAAGCATTCTCATCCCTCCTAATTACTGCTGAAAAATGCTGATACATACTCAGATGGCTTTAAAAGTTTGTTTCACAAGTCGAAGATATTCACAACAGGAGCTATGAAGATGTATTTAAAAATTCAAGATATTCAAATCTTCCATGGGATAAAAATGAGTCTCTCTGGACCTCAACAGCAGACCTGTTCACTTGGACAAATTCTTGTTTCTGAATACTAGGGCTTTTTCCACATACTCAAAATTAATCTAGTATTATAAACCAAACCTTTAAAAACCCTAGGCCCATCTTGTTGGAAGTTGAATGTCTTTTTAGAATGTGTTCATGCATATAAATACATTCCATTTTAGGAAAATAGCGACCACATTATAAAAATGTTAAATAGTCAAAAACATTATAAAATAGAATGTGCGTACCACCAGCTATAGAAGGTATGCTAGAAACTTATATGCTTCACATAAGTTTTGAAAAACTAGAAATGACAGAGAGAATCCACAGTTGCACGGTTTGCTCTTGTTGATGTGCTGTCGATGCACTCGGTTACAGTATTGGTCTCATTTTATATGCATGAAAACATTTCATATGCATGAAAATCTTACTTACATAGTCATGACTTTAAACATCCATGTCTCTCTCTTGTGTTTTTTGGTAATGAAGTTTTCCCCTTGACTTTGCTGTGCTAAAGGTTAAGTTTTTGGGGGGGGGGGGGTTGATTTTTTTTTTTTAAATAGTTGGATGCTTACTGTTAAAAAATAAATGATTAAAATAATCTTTGTGGTTTATTTTTTTGCTTCATATAGTAGTGACTACATTATAGTGCTTCTGGATTTTTATATCCAATCAAGCATATTTAGCTAAGGAGAAGGTTCTGGCAAGGTTTTTACTTATTTTTTGATTGTGCAAACCATACTTATTTTCTGAGGTATCCTTCTTCAAGTTCTGATATAAAAAACACAGCAACTTTAAGCACCCCTCCTAAGCAGCATTGTTTATGTCATGTTTGTCTTTGCAGTACTTGTTCTGAGTTGATCAGTCAGAAGACATGTGACACTTCTCTTTTAGGACTTAACCATTCTGACTGTGAGCAGCTTCACTTACCTGATGTGACGTACGTTGGTGTTTTCAACTGTAAATCCTTAGCAGAATTAATGTCAGGGACTTACACAGTATTTGTTTAGACTGATGAAGTGTGTGGCTATCAAATCAATAATTATACTGCAACCATAATCTCCTATAATTTGTTTGTAAAGGTCATTCCTAGCTAAAAGGGACAATAAAGCAGTTCAAATGCAGCTATGCTTGTCATTATCTACAGCTGAAGTCCAATTTTACTATACAATTGAAGCACTAGGACATGTGAAGTACTGATAAAGGAAAACAAGTCATTTTTCATGACTGAAATGCTTGGTATACTTGACTTCTTACTCTTAACTGGCATGTTTGTGTGAGAGAACAGTAATATGCAAACTCTATTGCAAAAGCTTTTGTAGTTTTTATACTTCCGTGTTCCCAAGAGTACGTAAAGCTTTTCCAAACTGGTTAGTTTCATGAGAGATAATAATTTTTTTATAAACCTTGTCTAACCAGTATCCCTCAACCATCATGTCAACAAGCCCATGGAATGTGGTAAGCATACATCCAACCAAATAACCTGACCACTTCGAAAGCAACCTCAATTGAAAGTCATACTTCTTCCTTTTTTTTTGCCAAAAAAATGTAGATTAGTGTTTAGATGTCTAGAAGTATGTAGTCGTAAAGTCACATCAGCTGCTGGCTTTTCCTCTTGAGAGTCTGAGACTTTAGTTTTTTGCTTTTGCTGAATTAGGATTAAAAAAAAAATAACCTCCAAAATTTAGGAGGGAAAAGGAAGTATAGGAATTCATTTGAAAGAAATTCTTTTGCTTTGAAAAGTTTAGTAATTACACTTCACTTCAGATCTTTGTAAATTTCTACTAATTTAAAGAATTTATTTGAAAAAGCTTGTTTTGAATGAACAAATGCCTAATTATTAATTAAAAATTATTAAATAGAACATCACTTCAACATAAAGAAATTTTTTACCATAAGAACCATCATCCACTGGAACAACCTCCCAGGGACATGGTAGAGTCCCCATAACTGGAGATTTTCAAGTTGGAATTGGACAAGATGCTAGATAATCTCATCTAGGCTCCCTTTCCCGTGAAAGATTGGGATGATTTTTTGAGGTCCTTCCCAATTTGGCTGTTCTATGATTCTATGACACAGGGTAATTTCAAAAGAAAATGTCAGGCTATTCCAGCACGAAATTGATTGAAATTAGTCCTTATCCATGAAAAATATTCAGTTTTAAGTTTACGCTTCTGGTGATTTATTTTTCCCAATAACTGTAGCCGTCTGGTTTGAGTTTTAACCCTAGCACTACAATTTGCTGTGTAGTCTCAAGCAAATCAGTTTACTTCCTTATGCCCACTTTTCTTTGTTTAAAACAGAAATAGTATTTAATCCCCTTTCTGGAATGCTATGAAATCTTGAAAGTATTCAACAAATCCAAGCACTCAAGAAAGCATGGATGATAACACATAGAGATAGTGATATTATCTTTTTCACTTTAAAAAGAGACGTATTTCTTTTCTTTAATGACTTCATGTCTGTTATTGCAAAAGTGCCTTGTACTTTAGAGGCAAAGTTAGTTATGGTTCAGACTTTGAATAATAAACTGAAAAATTTTTGGAGACTGTGTTTTGTAATGCTGCTTTGAAAGGTAGAAGCAACAACAACAAGACAAACCTACAAGACAGGAGAATGTTCAGCTGCTTTTGCGTAAATACCTAACCAAAAAAAGAAGATGATGTCAGTGACTTTTGTAATGGAAAAAGTCCTATCCTGCCAAGAAGCAAGTGAGTGTATAGGAAATTTCTACACAGATCCCTATGGAGAAATGGTCTAGAATGAGGATTTAGTAATTTGCAACATGAAGGATGGTTTTATACATGAAAAAAAAATCCACAAATTTTTAATTAAGGAAAGGGAGTTGCAATTAAAAGCTGGAAATAGTCTATGAATATTCCTTATTTTCTTATATTGCTACACATGTTTTTATATCCTGCCAGTCAGTGGTTACTCTAGCTCTGTTTTGGAGTTGATGCAGTTCTTAGTGAGTCTCACAAATCCTAATCCACATGACTGCCCAGATTAGGGGATCTGATGGAGGATATGAACCCATTCTGGTGAGTGTTACATAGCTTATTTTGCATAGAAATCAGGATATCAGAAGGAAGATGTAGTGAAAGGATGACATGTAATGAGTTTAAAATTGAAAGAGGGTAGGTTTAGATTAGAAATTCTTCACGATGAGGGTGGTGAGACGCTGGCACAGGCTGCCCAGAGAAATTGTGGATGCCCCCTCCCTGGAAGCGTTCAAAGCCAGGTTGGATGTGGTTTTGAGGAGCCTGGTCTAGTGGAAGGAGTCCCATGGCAGGGGTGTTGGAATTGGATGACCTTTAAGGTCCCTTCCAACCCAAACCATTCTATGATACTATGAATAACCTTCAGTTAGTTAGCTCTGAAAAAGTGAACAGCCCTACACAGCAGTGGTCCCTGTTCAGCGCTGTATGAAACATACATCCACAGGAGGTAGTGATCCACCCTCCCATGTGTGCTAAGCAAACTAAGGAGGCAAGCTCCCTTTTATTTGCTATTTTACAGACCAGTTATCTACTGAGAAGTAGATATTTCGAGCTTCCAGATATTAGGCAAATCCAGGTCTATTTATAATCTGTTATAGGCTTTCCTGATGGTGCAGGTTTTTCTGAACCTCAAGCAGGAGGTGCTTACTATGAAATCCTGATTCACTTACTTCCACCTACTGTTCTCTTCTTCTTCATTCTAAGTGACTTTTGTGTGGAAGAAGGTCAACAGTCTCAACCTTAGGCTTTGTACATCACCCCTCAGACCTACACCTGTTTCTACCAGCTGTATCAGATCATCTAGATGAGCTCAGATGCTTATTAGATACCATAATAAGATATGTGCTTAAATCACATGGACCTTTGCTGTGTGTCATTTGTCAAGCACCATTCCATGGTTTCACTATGCTGCGTGTGCCTAGGTTTGAAATCCTTGCATAACAGGTGAGATATGGTGCAGGTGTGCATGAAGTTGAACTAAAGCCAAAGACTCAAAAACTACCATGAGTGAACTCTCCGCTTAGGTCATTCATTGAGAAGTGTCTTTTGTTCTGTTGATTTCACCTTTCTTTTTCCTTCTAAATAGCAAAGCTTTTAAGTAAGCTGAGTTTTGCTGCTGTCGGGGAAAATGGATTAGCTTACAGATGCCTATTTTTCTTAAAGGTTATATTAAAAAGGGTATATTAGTAGAGCCTATCGACAGTTAAGTTGTTAGCAACATTTCCAAAGGGATAGATACACAAGAAATTCCTCAATACACTGACATCAAAGTTGAACACAGAAAGGAGTGGAAACTGCTCTTTCGCGGATAACAAAAAATAATGTCTGTAACTGCTACAGCACCTGCTGTGCTATCAGCGCTGTAGATCTTTCTGCCAATGCACTGCCTGTTTCTTCTGATACGACTGCCATTCTCTGTCTTCAGCTCTTGGCATGTGCACAGATCACTTCTACACGTAATACTGAGTTTATTTATCTCAAAATAGATATTAGGAAGAAATTCTTCACAATGAGGGTGGTGGGACACTGGCACAGGTTGCCCAGAGAAGTTGTGGATGCCCCATCCCTGGAAGTGTTCAAGGCCAGGTTGGATGTGGCTTTGAGCAACATGGTCTAGTGGAAGGTGTCCCTGCCCATGGCAGAGGGGTTGGAACCAGATGATCTTTAAGGTCCCTCCCAACCCAAACCATTCTGTGATTCTGCGAAGACACGAACTGAAGTTTTATATCAATATTATGCTTCATCACAGTAGAGACAAACAGTTAGATCTGGGGACAAGAAAGTGCTTCACATCCCACGCTAAAGATGTAGACTGAGAGCAGTGCCTGTTGATTTTTATTGTGGGATAGCTGAACAGTAAAATTGCTGTATTTGAAAATGCACTTCTAAGAATGTGGAGATCTAAGTTAATGCTATTTAGAAGATGCAAAGCTGGTTTTATGATCTCTCGAGCTTCTGATAAAATCTACTCCTCAACCATGTGGTTAAGGATACAACTTAGAATTGTTGACAAATATCTGTTGAAGCTTTCCTGTATTTAACTTAAAAGTGAGGATCAAATATATAGTAATGAGCCTAGGTTTAGTGGGAAAATATTTCTTGTTAGGAAAATATATAAATTACAATTACAAACTCATTTTCTCTCCAAGTTTGAAGTTAGAATTTTTAGTAAATGGATATAGTAAGGAAGGGGTAGCTCAACTGACATGATAAAATTCAGTTTTTTCAAGAATGTATAGTTAATGCCACTTATCCCTACAGCATTTAATGGCACAAAAAGCCATTGTAGTCCGTCACGTCAAAGATGAAAATTCTGAAAAATATCCAGATAGGTTGTAACAAATATGATGATTGTATTTGGGCTATTACAGCCCATTTTGTTAAACAAATTGCCAAGAAAATTTAATTCATGCTGACTTTGTGTAGTGAAAACATATATACAATAAAATAAAATTGAAATTGATTCCCTATTTCTTTTTCAGTACTTTAAATGCATTGGTTTTGCTTTAATACATGTATAAAAGTGGATTAAAATGGCTAACTGTATTTTGAAATTCTGTATGCACTCAAGTATTTCAGTTAGAGTGAAGCTTTCTTATCTGTTAAATTTGATTAACTGGTTTTGGTGTCTCTTAACATGCCTAAAACCCATAAAAATTGTGTAGCTAGATGAGATCTTGAAAGTTAATCCAATTCCTTTGCTCATTACAGCAACAGCCCTAAACCTATGCCTTTCCTCCCAGATTTTTATCTTTTTATTTGGGAAGATCATAGCCTCTACAGTCTGTTCTACAGTTTTGCTACCTCAGCTGCTGAAATTTTCACTAATGCCTAACATGAATGTTTCTTGCTACATTTATGTTTGTTAGTTATTGTTTTATGCAGATTATTCCTATCTCCTTTGCAATGATCTCTTATGTACTTGAGCCTAGTTCTTCCTCTCTTCTTTTGTAGGTCGTATTTTCTAGATCCCTAATGTTTCTCTTCTTTTCTGCATCCTCTTCACTTGGGTTACAGCACTTCATATTTCTTGAGACACAGTGTTTGAAACTGGGTGCAGTGTTTCAGATGAGTAAAGTCCAAAGATTCATTTATCTTTCAGAACTCTATACATTCCAGCAGAGCATTTGATTTCTTTTTGTTGCAGCATGAGAGCATTATTCATACGTATTTCTCTTTTGTCCACTGCAATCCAAGATTCTCTGCTGAAGTAGTGTGATGTATCCAGCTGTACTCCGGTTCACAGTTGCGCAATTTATTTTTCCTAAGTGTTAAGCCATACACTATATGAATTCAATTTTATGGTATCTTTTCAGAGAACTTCTCTAATTGATCAAGATCATTTTGAATTCTTATTTTGTCCTCCAGCATACTCCTGGCTTTGTGTCATACACAAATTTACTTAAATGATCGTTAATGTAAAAATTGGACTGCAGTAGAACCAGTACACCCTGCAGAACCATATTCAATACGTTCTTCCGTTTTGATATTTGACTGGAGAATAATATTCTCTGGGTACAGTTATCTAATTTTTTTTTTTGCTGCAAACCAATAAACAGTTTAATTGGTGCCTTATTTCCTCAATTGTTTATGTCATCTGAAAAAATATTACAAACTTTACTGAAGTAAAAAAAATGTATGACATCTACACTGTGAAGATTCTTGATGTCTAGTGAAGAGTAAAGAGCTCCAGTGTACAAATTAATCAAGAGGAAAAGACAAACTGAACCTTCATTTAATCTTTCTCTGTCCTATGATTTCACCTCTCTGGTTTTTACCTTTCTTTCTGTCTTTTGATCAGAATGCAGGAGGGTATAGAACTGTGAGTTTTAACTATACTTGATGCAGAGTTGTTTTAAGACTTTTAAGAATAATGAAATTGATATATAGTGTTCAGCTTGACCAGCATTTTTAGTAAGTACTTGGCAAGAAACAACTAAGAGAGAAAGTTTTAGTTGAGGCATTATTCTTTTCCTTTGTTAGCTATTTTTAAGCAGTATCACTGACTGAATGGGGAATCCTTAAAAGTCATTGCTGGTCTAGTCTTACTTTTTTTCAACCATTTCCTGCTGCAATTTGACTTACAATATCCACTTTGTACAAAATTCCTGTAGTGAGACAACATCCGCCCCCTCATCCAAACATGCGCTTTTGTCATCCTCTCTATTCTGGAGATGATTTTCATCTTCCTTTCAGTGTATGATTTGCTTCATTAATTCTGTTGGCAGCCTATAGAAATGTTGACATTGGTCAGAAATCAATAATTTGGACAATATAAGGTAGTAATAGTGTGTGGCTATATTTTTATTTTGCTGCCATGTGGTTACTACTCTGAAAGATCTGTTGAGTAACCCCACTAATTTATTATCTCTGTGGTTTGTTCAATTCTAAAGAGTTACTAACCATTGCCAAGGATTTCCCCATCAATATTGCACATTTACATATGTCCAAATTGAAAGGTACATACTAAAAAGTCAGCATGCTATTTTGTGTCATGATTTCAGAATATTGCATATACACATTGAAGGCAGGGAAGCTATCAACCCCATGTGTCTCGCTTCTGTGGTTGGGTTGTGACATCTTTATACATGATGAGCTGCTGCAGTCTCCTCGAATATATGCACATGCAGCCCCTGTCCTTAATGTGGCCTTACTCATATTTCTGTCCACACACATTTTCTCTGTCATGGCTTTCACTAGGCTTTAAGGACATATTTCTATTGGTGCCTTTTACAATATTTCCACCCGAATAACTTTCTTGGGAACAAATATGGTAGTTTGGTTTTTTTTTTTTTGTTAAGCCTGTTTCTATTGCTTCTCTCCAAAATAAAATAAAAAAGAATAAAAATCTGTCATTTCTGAGGGATACAGATAGCTTTTAAATGTATCTAGTCCTGTGAGTTTTTATGTGGATGGGTATTTCTCAGCTGTATTTTAAAAAACACTAGGAAATTTAATATTCTGCTGGCACCTATTGCAAAGAGCACCAGATGAAGGAATGCCTTGCTGCTCATAGGAAAACAAAACAAAACAAAACACATGCATACAAAAAAACAGTTGGTGATAAATCATATATTATTCAAAATGAGAGTGGAACCCAGTTTTCCATGACATTTGTTTAAGCTATACTTAAATCTTTGAGCAAGGCAGGAAAGCAGTGGCTTTTCATAAAACTGATTGCATCTGTTTATTCATTTAGAATAAGCTATTGCTTTGGTTCAAAACATACAAGGAGTAGCAATTTAAGTTGCATTCAATTTTGTCTCGATGAATATATTATCAGCAATATTATTAACTTTTCCCCCCTCAGAGCAAGGAATTGTTTTGTTGAATTCTTTTCCAGTATACTCAGAGCTGAAAGCAGTTCATTTTGCATGTGCAGATGTGCTTTGTTCTGCTTATTTTTTATTTAGTTTTGTAATTATGGCAGAAATTGCCGTGCAGTTTTTACTATGAGTCCTATTTTTATTTCTTTGGTGATCTAGGTTGCCCAGTTCTTTCAAGATGGGCAGCCCAACTCTTATTTCAGTTTCTAACAGCTTAGTGTCAAATGTATTTCACCGATGTGCTCTTATTACTTGAGTGGTCATTAAGGAAATTATCTAATGAGATCAATTCCAAATTTGATCTTGAAATAAAGCAGGGATAAGCTTGCTATATTTTCCAATATTTTCTCAGATCCACTCCCTTAATCCCAACTTCTCCAACGTACATAATTTGTTTCTGGTGGCACAGTACCTTATTATTTCTTAAACTCTAGGTAGATTCTCTAGAAGAGTAGTATGTGATTACACAAAAAATATTACGTCAGTATAGTAGCCACATGTTGATTCTTGCTTCATTTTCTACTTACCTTTGTATCCTTACTATTAAGATTTTTCTCAAGTCTTATATGTTATTAGCATCAGAAGAAAAGCAACCAGAACATTTTTGTTTTCTTTATGAAAACGGGTGCTGCATGAAATGGAAATAGACGGTTTTCTGTACACCTAGAATTATGCACAATGGCATATCTTATGTAACACCATCATTTTGCCTGGATATTATTAAGGAACTCTCAACAATATATTCTTTCTGGGAATAGTCCATATTGTATTGTTATACTTGTACCCCAAAAGTGCATAAAAGAGGAAGGCCATAGCATTGGTACAAACCTGACCTTTATTCGTTGTTTGCAATCTGCAAATTATATTTTTGTCTACAGTACAAAAATACAGAAAGAATTCTAATGAGAATCATGAATTATTTACTAACAGGGGCTTTGTAAATCCCCAGGGTACAAAACATGAATAAATAAGTAGTATTGAAAATAAGTTCACTTTACATCATTATTGATTTCTGTTCATCCTACATCCTATGCTGAATGCTGTCTATTTCACAGAAATGTTTTGTATTTTGTTTTATTTTACAAGAGTGCAATTTTGTCGCAGATGTAAATTGCTAGGTAGATGTGGGTGTAAAATGTATGCACAGACAAAGATATATACACCAAAAAAAAAAAAGCTAGAAAAGAAAATCCAGTTAAAGCTGTGAAAGATGGCATTTAAAATATAGTTGTTTTTTTGTTTTGTTTTCTTCTTTTCAACTAAATAAGTAGAATTTCATTATCAGGGATTTCCTCTTAATAAGGCTGTTACAATTTAAGGAATGCCTTCTTAACAAGGTGTCCTTCACTTCTGAAACGGAGGGGAAAAAAAAAAATCTTTCTTACATTCTGAACAGTCTGGATAACTCAGAAGTTCTGTGTCTCTTCTATAATCAGGCATCTCTGGAGAGAATAGAAGTCTGTAGCCTGAGAGGCAAAAGGTGTTCGGAGGAACAGCTGTTACTTGAAGAAATGCAAAGTGTTACAAGAAGGAGTCAACCTCTGACATGAAAATTTTGCCTGAAATCGTGTCAAGTAGAATACATTTAATCACTATTGACTTGCTGGCTGACTTGTCAAGGTTTGTTCTTATAGACTTATAGTAAACCTCCTGAGATATAGGAATAAATCATCAGTCAGAACTTATATCATTAGCTATTCTGTTAAAATAATTTTTTTCCTTGCAGTAGCTTCTGACCTTGTAGTCAACTCAAACTTGAAAATCAGAGTGACACTCCAAACTGTCAAATTTTGGAGTAGTTGTGTAGCTTCCATGCTGATGTCTGTCTCAAGGGCACACAAATTGAAGACTGTTCAGAGTATAACTCCTTAATTTCTTCAGTTTCAGACAAAAATGAGTAAGACACGCTTCAATTTTAACCTTTCAGTATATCAGATATGTGTATCATTAAAAAACTGACATTTTACAGCATTCAAGTTCATTGGTTGTTCATTCAGTTCATTGGTGGCACAAAAATTTCCAAACAAAATGTGTAGGAAAATATATCACACAACTGACACTTATGTGATAACTTTGTAAATGCTAACTTTTTGTTAACAAACTGGCAAGATCTCCACTGTTTTGTCTTAAAAAGAACAGAGCTATAAGCAGTAAAATGTATTGAAAGATTAACTAAGTTTATCTTTTTTCACTGACAGTGAAGAAAGATGTACATGCGTGATCTGGTACCTGTATGCTGAAGGTTATTTTAACACACACATACGGAGGTTTTCCATAGTAGGTTTTCTTTTTATCCACAATCATTATAAAATAATGTATTTGGGAACATAGATTTGCTAAATGAGGATATCTTCCTTTGGCTTTTTGAGGTACATTAACTGTACAGTACACTACATTATGGTATAAATATATTTTTTCTACAGTTTTTAAATAACTGTATGGAATGCTTTTTTTTCTGTGGATTTTAATTTATGATATTAATGTTAATTAAACTTTCTTTATGATCTTAATCTATATACATATACATATCTCATATACATGAGAATGGACATAGTTCTTATTATAATACCTCCTGGACTGTGGACTTCATTTACATAGCACACTACTACACATGGAGAGGTTTTTTCCATATTTATTTATTTACTTAAAACAGCTAACACTTTCCTAAGCTTAAGCATTGTGAGGAAAGGATCTTTACATTTTTCTTCATTGTTGCTTTGTTTGTGTTTTGATCCTGCTTCCTATTATCAGTGATTTTATATTAAGAAAATCAGCTGATTCTCAGATTTTTGCAACAGATTTTTATTCCGCTTAAACTCTGATGTACGATTACTATTTTTTTCAGAACATGGCTCAACTATAAGGAAATGGGAGTTCTTGAACTTTTGTTGTTAAGTGTTTCATTTGTAACAATATCTGTGGTTGAAATAGTCCTGTGTTCCTCATTAAAGATGACTGATGTTAACATAGGAGATTTTTAAAAATGACATTTGGCATAGATGCCAGGGCATTCAACAAGATAATTCTGTACAAATTCATGAAGAAAATGAGTCTTTGCTACGAGGGTTAATTTTCTCTATTATCTCGTGGAGAAGAATGGAAATCGTGCCTCGTGAGCATGAGGGGTCTGTCATTCCAGTACAACTAACAGACGGACGCAGTTGTGGTACTGATAACAGTATTTATTTGAACGTCTTCAAGAATTTTGTTGCATGTCCCAAGAGATATGCTTCTGTGTCATTTGCACTAGTTTAAGGCCTCTTTCTCTCTTGCTTACACTGTAACAGCTACAGGAGAAAATTAGTCTTCCAATTCAAACCCTTCACTATCTGGCCCATCATTTGGTTTACATCAAAATAATGAGTGTATAATTGGCGTGTTACTTAATTTCATTCTCTCTAATTTGAGTTGCTGTAAGTGTTAATTATAGTAGGTGAGATTTTACCTCATATCCTCTACTTCAGTAATACTTAGTTGAAAAATTGTACTTATCTTAATCTCAAGGGATTACAGGGAAAGGTAACATGTTCATCCTTTCTTCGTTGATTTCTAAGTTATAACTTGTTGTTTTCATTTATGAGGTATCTCGCTGTCACTAGGTCCCTTGTTTTTTTCTCAAATAAATTTAGGCCAGTATGCCAATCAAGGACAATAAATCTTCCCATACTTTTTCCATTTCAGAGGCACTATGGAAGAAACTTGGTTTCTGATGCACACAATGAAATTTGCATTGACTTTGGTGAAAGAGATGAAGCTGGTTACTTAAGTGTTTTGCCAAGCCTCTTTTTCCAATTTTTTCTCCAGATAATTATATTCGACAACAGCTCTGTTTATAATTTAATTTTAGAGTTACTTATTTGGAAAGCTGACTCTAAAAAGGGAGATTCCTCTATGAATATTTATATGTAGGCATAATTTAATGCAATAACACAGTCAGGAATATTTTACAGATAATCAAACGATTTTGTTTTAGGCTTTCATTTGTGGCTAATAAAGACCTACTACAGTAATAAAACAATGAAACACAGTAATTGTGTGCTATTTAAGTCCTTACATGTTATTCCATCAATACATACTCTTGACTTATTTCAAGTTCAAGAATGTTTTCAAAATATGGACATTCTAAAAGTAACACTTCTGAAGTCCATCTTCCCAAAGGGCCTGCGATTGAACTGAAACCTCACTGAAAATATCAAAGAACATGAACAGTCATGTATAGGAATTAATTACATTCAAATTAACAGACTTAAACCCCCCAAATATTCAGCATATGATTTTTATAACAGAAAATGCAGAACTTAGGTCAAATGCATGAGACTACAAAGCAGGAACTGAAAGAACAGAACAAAAACTAAGTATCGGTAGTTCAAATACAATGTTTCACTTGAAAAAGGATGTAGCATTGTGTGACGGAGCTAATTAATAACATCATAATCATAAATTACGTTATTAATTTCTTTGGGTTTTTTTCCTACTGAGGTGATGCTATGATAAATTTCTGTCACAGATGCATTTTCTGGGGAAAAAGAAAATCCAGTTAAAAGAAAAGGTGTAATTTGTGGAAATTTAAACTTACTTTACTTTTATTTCAGTTATTTTCCTAAAACAACAATATAATACTTTCTCTGAGAATTAGAAACCTTATTCAAGATAAAGAAAATAGCCTCTTTGGATAGTGAGGGATATGTTTTAAAAGACATATTCAGAAACTTGCTTCAGACAAGCTTAGAAATCTTCAGATATCTCCTCAACTTGTATATAAAACCTCAGTTACCTATGTTCTGGCCTTTTACTGTGTTACCAGAGGATCTAGTCAATTATCCTTTGTCTAATACCATTAAATTTTCATAATGGTGGGCTTTTTGTAATAAAAATTTGGACTATAATATTTCAGTAAATGTCTAATGGTAAATTTTGGTAGAGAGTTTACTGCTTTGGAAGCTTCAGTGTTGATACTGTTGCTGCCGAAGCCCTTCAAGGCACAAATAATTACTCTTTGGTATGAACAGCACACCCCATTCATATAAATCACTTGGTATCTTAACATTCGTTGAGGTGCTAAATATCTTCCCTAAAGCCTGTGGCACAGAGCAGTAAGGGAGAACATTTTATTACTGGAAGAGCTCTGAGTAAGAATGTCGTCTTTGAATACGCTACACTGTGCATTAACCGTGTGTGTGATGTGGAGTAACTTCTAGATTCCCTTTCCCTGCTCACTGGTAACTCAGTAGAGTTTAGCTTGTATCCTTGTTAAGAAAGGAAGAAAACTGAAACAGTATTTCTATAGCTAGAATCACTACCAACACCACACCTAGTTATTTACAAGGTTCTTACCTCACGACCTTAAGGAAGGATTTTCCATTATGGTGCTTTGGGTTTGTTGTTTCTATCTTCTTTTCAATATGTTAATTTTTCTTGATTCTTTAACACTGGGCCATAATGATAGCCGGTGAAGGATTTGTCATCCAAAGAAATACCTTGGTAGAATTACTTGTGTGGTCATCCCTGCTCTTTCCTTTTTGTAACTTGCATATTCCGCCAAGAGCCAGCAGGACTTGATAATTATGGTTGATTTATAAAAATTTTCATAAACAATCTGGAAAAGTAACGTGATCATGTCACGAAATCAAGCAAAGCCAAGAAATCTGGACGTTTTGTGCATGTGTATGTGTGTCTCTCACCTGAGATGGAAGCATGTGCGCAGTACATCTGGCTGAAACAAAGGCCAAACCTTTTGATCTAATAGCAGTGAAGGCACCTTAAAATTCCTGTGTTTAGGACTCTCTAGAATAATCCATTCTTTTAATACATGAGCTATAATAATAATTACACTCCATTAATCTTTTTTAGTTGAAAACAAGACTCTTTGGGCTCCCAAGCCTTCATTTATTTAACCTTTTAGAAGGTTCTCTTACCAGACAATAGCTCCAGTTTTGCAAAAGTGGGCATCTAATGCCGTTTTACATACCTTTGAGTGTCTGAGGCAGCCACGCAGGGCTGGTAGACGTATAGAGAGTGCAAGTAAGAGACTTCTTAGAGCAGCAGCTGGAGGGTAGCTGGGATACCTTGGAGACAGTGTCTGAAAACTGGAGCTCAATACCTGTGTTTAGGCAAGTGATTCTCATGCCTTGTGACTGAAATTAAAAACAAGAAAAAAAAAAAAATCTCTGCTCAGAAAAAACCCTGAACAACTTATATTGCTAGCCCAAAATACTAGACTACTGCTAAATTAGTCCTATATTTAAACTTTCTTCAATATCTTTAAGTAATGTTTAAAGGCCTGCTTTTCTTATATTCCTGTAAAAAGAAAGGTTAGACAAACATGTAGTTGAAATGTGTGCCAGGTACAGCTAGTGTTTAGCAAAAGAGTATTTTGAACAGCCTGGGAAAGCATGGTGCAGAATATATATAAAATGTGTTTCGTGAGATACTTCATATACATTTTACACTTTTATTCTTCAGGGTTTGTAGTTCTTACTGAAAATGTCAAATTGACTCGAATGATTTGTAAAGAAGGTAAAATAAATGGAGAAGAAGGACTCTAGGTTTGGGGAGAGAAGGTGTGGAGTAATAGAGAAGGTTTCGGCTTGCAGTAAATGACATAAATGACCTTTAAAGTAGTCTCTGTTACATGAGGTTAAGGAATGCTTTTTACGTGCCACCAGTACTAAACTACACAGACTACAAAAATGCTACTGTAATGCAGAATCTGTTTCAGCCCAGTTAAACTCCAGAAGTTAGTGTTGCAGGCATTTTGTAAATTCATTGTTGGATTAAAGTTATAAAACATTTCTGTTAAAAGAATATCACCAGCAAAGGGTCCACTTAACATCCCTTGACTAGTTGTCTAATGCAGGTTTCGTTATAGAAGTATATATGTGCATGTCTGTATAATGCATATGTGTAATGATGCGTAATAGAGACTGTAAAGAATGTGTGCTGAATAATATAGTAAGATTTAATAAAAAAAAATCATAAATTACTCGAAACTTCACAAGAAGTAACTCATTCCTAACACATTGTGCTAGCTCTTATTTTAATTTGGGAAACGGGAGATTTTCTGCTATCATTTCTTTAGCTGAAGGTGGAATCCACAATGTGCTAAATATTACCTAAGAGTTCAGGACCCTCAAACTGCTCCCTGCCCACTGGCAGGCTAGGGGAGGTGTCAAACACAAAAATTGTTTTAAGGAAATATGGACTGGGAAGGCTTTTGTAAGGCTTTAAATGTTAACAGAAAGGCAGCTTTGTGGATGGATTTGTGAAATTTGTGGCATGAGGCAGAAAATTTTTTTCAAGCGGTGATTTTGCAAGCAGCAGCCAATGTCCAACCAGATATAGGAATCTTGGCAGAGGCTGTATGGCAAAAGATTTAACAAGTTAAGTAATTGGTGATGTGTAGAGATTTTCTCAAACTGTGGAAGTGATAGCAACAACCTGAACTTGATGGTTGGTAGGCTGCTAAGAAAAATGACAGTAGGGGCTGTCATACCGAGTGAGGTGTGGCCGTATGTACTGGAGAGCAAGAGAAATAAATCGTGGAGGAGGTGAAGACAAGCATCAACTCGTTTTAGATTGTGGCACTATACAAAGAAAAGTATTCACAGCATCCAAATAGAAAACAGCTGGAAATGTCTATAAAAGACAAATAAGCACTAGAGAGGAAAAAACCCATGTTTGTTCTGCTAACACTACAGGTGAGATTTGGCAGTACCTTCAGTGTGCTGTAACACAGGACACTGCCAAAGGAACAGTCCTTCTCTGCTATCCTCCTTTCCAGGAGCATGTCCGTGAGCTCTCCCTCATTTAACTTCTGGTTCTTGTACTTGACTGTTTTAAGTAATTATAATCCTTTTTTTTGCCTGTCTCGTTTCAGTTGGTTGAATCAGCAGTTGTAGCATTGCTAGATTCAACTTGAGACACAGGGATGTAATGCCAGGATGCCAGGGAAGAGTGGGACCATCCTTTTTAGTGGCAGCTTGCAATTTGGTTCGTTTAAATCTGTACTGTGCAACCACACTCCAGACTAATCACAAAGCTCCTTGTCCCCTTCCCTCAAATGTATTTGCTTTTTAGGCAAGGATCATATGTTTCTGTATACCTTATACTTCAGGTTGTATCCGTTACAGAGAATCTCTGGTTCTCTAGCACATTACAAGATTTTATAGCCTGCTGTTTGGGTTTTGGTTTTAAGTCCTCCAATGGACCTAGACAGGTTATATGTTTTCTCTGAAACATTCTTGTGCAGGGGAAGTTGTAACACCAAAAAAACCCGCAGGTGTAATCAGTAAAATTTGCTTCCTTTCATGACTCTTTATTGGGACCATATATAAAGGTAATCAGTGACCTGGGGCTGGCAATGGACTGGGGACAGTTGATTCTAAAATGTATTTGTTCTAAATATAGCATATTATGTCAAAATGACCACCATTTTTAAAAAAGATAAATTCATCTTATTGTAACATGCACTGTCTGCTGGGGATAGCTGTGATGATTGTAAGCACTCTGATTGTAGAACAAAATGTTTCATTTGGAGTGCTGCTGACTGCATAACAGGATTAGTTCTATGCAGGAGAATTAAAACAAGGGTGCATACAAAGTTTATTAATTAAGAAAAAAATATATTAAAGGGTTTGTTAATTCTCATAGACTTGCCTACTCAAATGTCCAACTTCACCTCCTGAACCTATTCTAATCTTATTGGAATACTTACATGCACTATATCCATTGATTTAATATAACAGCACTTCATAAATTCCTACAGAGAGATTACTGCAGTGACTATTTAAATTAGCGGACTCCAAATCTAATTACTGAATAGAATGGCTAAATTGCATCCATTAAAGTCTTACGATCAAAAGAGGGGGAAGTTTCTTCACTAGGTAATTTAACCTTTATATCTGTAAAATGAAAAAAAAACCAACCCCAAGAAAAAAAAAACCCAACAAGAAACCCCAAACAAAAATCCTAAGGAATAAAGATTTTTAATTCTAAAGACAGGAGAACATTCTTTCTCTCCCTTTCACCTAGACTGAAACTTCAGTTTTCAAGGCTGTTATACGTGTAGTCTTATAGATAAGGAAACTACAAAAACAAAACAACAACAAAAAACGATAAAATACTTTTTTCCTTCTCTCAGGAAATCTTGGAAAGCAACAATTTTGTTGTGACTTAAAAATATAGTGACAGTGGAGTTATTTGCACTCCACTCTTTTCACTACTTGCAGGGTAAGAAGAAAATGCTTTTAATGAAAATGCTGAAGGTACGAATGAGAACGGTTCATAAAAAGTGGCAAAATAGAAATATCTCAGGGCAAATAACTTAATGTTCATGCTCCCACATCCCTGCTTTTTTTCTCAAATAAATGAACAAAGGTGGCAATATAAAAAAAAATTGTTTTAAAATAGTAAGTCTCCATCATATACAGAGCAGTGTCTTCTCATACAATTAAAAATTAGATAAATAGGTCAATTTTATTTCAGATGAAAATCGGATCAACTTCATCTTTCATTAGAGGAGCTTCTAGCTCTCCAGTAATGAAGCTATACATCAAATAAATATCTTAAGCAATTTGACATTCCCATATTACAAGAAAGATTTATTTTAAAAAATAAACTTCTGAGGAGCTTATTTTGGACCAGCTTCCAGGCTTCCTAAAATTTAGTTTACATGTATTTGTACACTATGTTTTGTTTCATCTTAGAGGTAGCTCTTAAGGTTGGACAAAATTTTAAAAAAACAAAAGTTTGAAAGTTTAAAAAACAAAAGTTTAAAACCACAGGTTCAAATGCAATGGTAACATCTATTTAGTAACTTAACTGAAAAACTTGCACCTTTGCCAAAGTTGTATCACCCTTCTTACTCTGTCTTCAATGTCTTGTCTTACATTTACAAACAGAAAGTTAAGCTCTTGATCTTCATGCCTGAATTCTATTTTCTTCATTTGTTTCTCTTTGTCCTTCTTCCTGGAGAAAAAACTTCTCACACGGGCACAATGGTTTGTATTGCGTTGCCACTTGCCCATGACCAACACTCCAGCCCGCCTTCTTCTCACTGTATCTATCTCATATAAATATTTCCCTTTTAGTTTCCAGTGGAAACTAATGCTTATAAAGTGCTCTACCAAAGGTCCAGCCATATGAGCTTGCAGGAAACCAAGCAGAATTTCATCAGAAGCATTTGCAGTTGTCAAAGCTATGTCAAAAACAAGCTGTCTCTCTGATACATTCCTATTATCAAGCATTACAAATTTCAGTGAAAAAAATACTTCATTGCATTTTTGTCTGCAGATGTCTAAATATAGGTAGACATGCGGGATCTATGATGACATTTTGCAATAGAAGATAAAATAGAAGATGATAGAAAATATATTGGGTAAGCAGGACAAAGGAAATGAAAACAGAAAAGCATTCGATATAGATATATGAATTCTGCTAAGTGGGGCTAGAGAAGTAGAAAATTGCTTCCATCACTGCACACTAAAGTAGTCTGAAACAAACAAACTAGAAAAGAATCCACACAGAATGTTCTAGAAAGTGGATTTCTTATTTCTGCTGTGTGCAGACCTAAGCACATACTTTATCTGGCACTTTTAACAGTTCAAAAGAAAACCCAACCTGTCGTCTCGGATGAAGTATTAAGGTTAATTTCTGAATTAGGCTGTGAGGAAGTATCACTATTTTTAATTAAGTCTTAAACATATAATCTTGACAATCACAGGGCTTGTATACGTTCTTTTCGTGTGCATGCCTGGGGATGCCTTGGTCTGAAAACACCTAGAAGAAGATGGTACCAAACACATCTCTTTGTCAGGTATTGATTTATAGATCCCTGTATCTCTTCCTAATGCAGCGCAGATATCAAATATTAACAAACTGTGGTTCAGAACTATATGCACAAGTAAAATGCTTTTTAAATTCAATTATTTATCTTTTTAGGGGTGTAGAATTTGTGTTCTTTCTTTTCTTCCCCCTCCCCCCCCCCACTACTATGTATATACTGATCCTCAGAATATCGTTGTATTTTAATACAGGAAACAGCACTATACTTGAGCCACACAGGTAATTAAACTTTATTGTTATTGTTGCTGTTCAGTGTAGGAATTGGTTTCTTACAGTTTACTCTTTCCCATTCACATTGTCGGTATTTACATTTCCAAAGATGTATCTCTAATACTCACCACCTCAAAGTCTCACAACATATATCTCTATTTCTATGATGATGATAATAATAATAATAATAAAAATATTGTATCATGATGCTTCAGTGGACCGTTCCCTTGTTTTCGCTATACTTACAAGTAATTTTTCATATCAGCTAGCTTCTTCAGAACCTACAGTCTTACTCATATCTTCTCATTACACGTGACTATGCAAGAAAACATGCAGAGAAATTAGTAAAATAGAAATAGTAGAGAAATATGTTGTACTGTCTGAGAACACCTGCACCAGCTGCTTATATTTATCATTATATGAAATGTGCTGAAGTCACCAAATTCATTTGTTAGAACAGCAGTAATTATTTTCACTCATGTAGTGCAATTCATCTGCAGTCATGATACCCTCCTTTCATTGGTGCATTTACATTACAAAGCATAATGGCTTCAGAAAATGAGAACTGTCACTTCTTAACATGATATTAAGCATCCTTAGTTGACAACAAACTGGTATTTCCCTGTTCTCCATGAACAACTTTTTTATTTGCACGTGAATAATTAGAGTATGTTTAGCAAAATACATAATATGTTGCCTATATTGGGTTCTGTTTGTTTAAGAGTGATGAAGGCAAATACATGGGAATATTTGTTAAAAATTCTGTGGTTTATGTTGGCTGGATTTTTAGCACTTATCCCAATTAATGCAAAATTTGTAGTAATTAAAAAAAAAGTGAATAATTCAAAGTATGCAAAGCTACACCTAGATATAGGATCCTGAAAGAGTTGGCCTGATTTATTTATAGTGCTGAATACAGAGTTCTTGTTCAAATCGTGCATTTCAGACTGTTTCTTTCTTTAAATATAAGAAAGTATTTTTAGAGGAGGGAAATATAGTACATTTATTAATTTTGCTTTCTATATATATTACTACTAAAAGTCTCTAACACAGAAGGAGAACATTAATTGTGCCAGTAAATTAGGCATCTGCTCATATGATGCAGATGTGAGGAGGGTGGGAAAGCATTTTAGCAGCTCTGTTTAAACAATCCTTAACAATTCAAGCTCATTATGTCATCTTTTTACTGATAATCAATTATTATAAAATACTTATTGTAAGGTGTTCTTTTAATTAATGCAAAACATATTCCTAAAGTGTGTATCCCTTTTAAAATCACAAATTGGGGAATATGAACAAAGATTGTCTGAGACAGAGAGGATTTTTGTCAAAAGTGTAGATCACCTTGAGTTGGTTCTCAGGAGTATTTCATTTCACAGACGACAAGGTAACATTTCCTGTTTTACTCTTAAGTCAGTCTAGTAGACATTTACATTATTGCAAATACGATCAAAATTTGACTCTCTTTTATAGACATTTTTCTCCCACATTGTTGTATGCTATTAAATAGTCTCATCTATGGGGGGATGCAAGCCAGGCCATTATGAAAGAATTGCT
Organism: Steatornis caripensis; assembly: GCA_013398225.1. Taxonomy (NCBI): domain Eukaryota; kingdom Metazoa; phylum Chordata; class Aves; order Caprimulgiformes; family Steatornithidae; genus Steatornis; species Steatornis caripensis. The sequence goes on from VZSC01008079.1 coordinate 694,152, forward strand.
GCAGCACCAGGTACTTCTGATTCTGGGTCTTTTGGGGTGTGGTTTTTTTTTTTTTTCCCCTCTTGGAAGCTGTCTGCAGCAATAATCTAAAGGCAGGTTGAGTGCTCAATCAGCTACCTAAAGCCAAAACTGTGTGGTGTGAGCTTGCCTCTTGGTGTAGGAATATGAAAGGAAAGATGAGAACAGGCTTTTCTGATTTAGACTGATTTAGGACTACTTTTATCAGATGTGAGGACTCTGATAAGTCTTTGCCGAGCATCAGAAATGATTTTGAGCTGTTCCCTGAAGACAGGTAAAGACTTCTTGTTGTTCCTTACTTTATACTTCCTAATGGTAAACTATAGCTTGGTTTGTTTTATTTGTTTGCTTGTTTTTCTAATAGTAAGAGTTGTGGTGTTATGGTTATGAAAAAGAAAATAATGCTATCATATGAAAGACTAGACTCTAAAAGGAAGATTTAGCATAAATTAGTAGTTTGTCTTCCTAAAGGAAAAGAAGCATTGTATAGGAAACCAGAGGTTTGAGATTATACCTATGTTATTGCAGTAATGCTGGTGTTGAGTATAAAATGCCGGTCTTTGTCACCCTTTATGGTTTTGATCCCATACAGGGTAGGGTTTTCAAAGTATGGTTGTGTCCTAAGAAGAAATAAACACTTTCAGCAGTGGTCAATGCTGTGCTTGAATTACTGGGAAAGTGGAGTTGATGTGGGGCATGCCTTTGGTAAGCGTCTCACCACTGTAGTAAGAATCTCTTGTGCTACTTAGCTACTGACTGAAATTAGAACAGGCTGATGAACTTTAGCTTCATGTTTGAGTGTTCGTCTCTGGGGCTGTTATACCATAGTCTTGAGTTTCACTATGATGATGCTAATCAAACTATGGGATTTATCCAAGGTCATGTGTCATCTAAAGCCATGTGTCTTCGTTTTGTATTAGGGATGTGAGACAGAGTTGTCTGTGGTGTGTCCTAGACTAATAGGAATTGTTACTTAAATACACTTGTAAAGAAATTCAGCTTTCCAGGCTTTGTATTAGATGTAAGATTTTCTCTAATAGTTGATTATACTGTTGTAACTCACAGTTTGTACTTAGCTGTGGGAATATTTGCTTTGAAAGTATGCTTATCTTTGTTTTATTACTACTGTACTGGCCAGCAAAGAATGCATAACTCCTCATTCCCTCAATATGCTTATAAATGAGAATATTTCCACGTTTAGATATATTTGCCATAAAACTTGTAAAGGCTATTACAAATACTGATGATGCTTTTATAGGTATGCTTTCTCTTGATTCTTTGAGGAGCATAAACATTTTAAACAATCCACTGTTTTTCTTAATGAAGACATTAGTCCTCTAAGTCTGTAGATAGGCGTGATCTCTTTAGCACGTGATACTCCATGTTACAGTCAGTTGATTTCCTTGTACTCAAACCTAATGAAGATAGTAATTGTCAATTCTTGCCTGTTAGGCTTAACATATTTCTTAATAGCATCCATTGCCTAAAGAAAAATAAATGAAAACAATGATTAGTGCACACAGTCAAAGAGAGATTGAGGCAAGGAATAAGAGACTAGGATCAGTCCTGCTGGGAGAAAGAAGATGAGTCTCATAATGGACCTGAAACGCAGAAAAAAGAACTGAGGTAGCTTTGAAGACAGGAAGGTAGGACAGAGGAAGAAGAATTACATTAGGTGCTGACAGGCAGCTTTGGGAATTCAGGAGTCCATTAGCAACAAGGTATGAAAGGAAGAGGCTGGAGAAGGGACACAGTAAACTTAATGATCTGTTGTGAATTTTTCCTCTGGAAATACGGCTTCTGGAAAATCAATAATTTCTTATAGAAAAGTTCCATTTTCCTGAAATTCTAATTTTGGCTGCCATCTGCTTTTATTTCTCTAATTTGGGTATGTAGGTGGGCCCCTTATTCTTTGCTAGGAATGATGTATTTGGTTTGGGGGGTGAGAGGCCATTAGCTTTCACTATATCCATGTTGCATTAGCTTTTTGCCCTGTTAGCTAGAGGGATCATTATATGAAATATAATTGTAAGTATCTGACACAGAGCTCTCGTGAGGAGTCATGGCTCTCTAAGGAAATACCATATAATCCTCATGTGTCTTGATTTTTATTTGTCTTTTCTAAATCAAAAAACCCACTAGTATGAATTACCAAACAAGCAAACAAAAATAATCTTACTACTTGTTAAGATGAAAAAAAAATCACTTAGTTTAACTAAACTATGAAAGTTAATTCACTGTTTCTGAATTTCAACATTTTGTCCTAGTCTAAGATAAAAGCAAATGTTGAAATACCAGTTTCTTAGGAATAGCCATTCCTACTTCTGTGTAGTTTCTCCAAATTCCATTTGTTAAGTGGCCAAAATTGGACATCCCTCCCACCCCCCCACCCCGCCGCTGTTATTAATGAAAGTCCTTATTATATTTCTTCTTGTCATGCTCCTTTCTAGACCTTACTTTCCTCAGAAGCAGAACCCTGAGGGAGTGGGTTCTGAGGCTGGTTTTCTGCTCGCTTGCTGGGACACGTGTCATTCTCCCACAAGGTAGTGATCGCTGCTCGCCCCAGCTGGTGGCTCAGCAGAGAAAGGGATGTGGGGGGGGATCCCTTGCTGATAGCATGGAGGTCTTGTTCCAATGGGCCTGGATTTGGTGCTTTGGTGAGAACTGCCAGAAGGAGTGGTTATTAACAGATACAATCATGCTTGTACCTGTGAAAAAGAATAGCCAATATTAATTTCATCCAAGCTGTAATTGTTATGACTGGATAATTGAGTATTTTCTGTAATTGGCCTCAGGACCCGTTTTTATACTTCCTGCTGACTGCTCTGTTTACAGCTATTCAACTAGCATGCAAGTACAGTGACTGGCTGAGTTCAGAAAGAAATTGTACTAATAGGATTTTTTTTTAATATTATAAACTGTTGTGGTTGCAGATTTGTTTTACTTTCCTTGAACTATGCTATTAGTCTCAGTGACTGAAGAAAGAAGAAGAACCTCTGTGTACATTAACAAACTACAACACTGGTACTCTAAATTTCCTTAAGGCTTAATATAATTGCTAATAACAGGTATGTATAGATTGTACTGAGAAACGTTCAGGTTATTTGTAGTATCTTTGGCTCACAGCAATAAAGTGCAAGCAAAACGCTGAATAAGCAGTGCGTAGAGCGATGCGGAAGGGCAATAGAAGAGGACTGCACACAGCAGAGAGCCAAGGGCTCATTTATATTCCAACGGGATGTTGAATGCTTATCTGTTTCATAAGCTTTTACTTTCCTTGTATTCACAGTAATAGGCTTACAAATACTTTCTTCTCTTTTAATCTCTATTTGTTCTCCTTTTCAGAGCCTACCTGCTTAATTTAAATGGATTCCTTGGTCAAATCTAAACTGATAAAATCTTTAGAAATAATATTGAATACTTCCAAAAACTTAAAAGGTATATTATCATTATTTAACTTGCTAGACATGTCTTTGCTCTTACTGCAACCTTAAAGCATATTTCCATCTATAGGATTTTACAATTATTATTACGTGTCTCTATACAGTTCTAAAACAAGGAGCTCTGCTTGTGAGCCAGGTCACCGCTGGTCTCAGTGCTGTGCAAATACTAAAGAGAGTTTTCAGTCTAAGTATAGTACAGGAAGCAACAGGTGTGTCTGTATATATATATATATATATATATATATATATAAATATATAAATATAAATATATATATATATAAAAAAAAATATATATATAAAAAGAACCAAAAAATCCCAGTGGCAAAGTAAATGATACCTTGAGACTTTACTGAGCTGCACAGCAGACTATAGTCTCATCCTACTGCCATCAATGTGTTACTAAATACCAAGCAGAAACATGACAGCACTGGACCGCTACTGCCTTAAGTCTTTGAGACTCCCAGGTGTATACTACTGAGTTAGTCAGCCTGCTCCTTAGGTATAAGAAATGTTTCATTTTTCATATGAATTAAGCAAGTTTAATAGATTAGCTTGAAGGACAGGTATTACAGCTCGGGTGGAAGAGCCCTCATGTAAGATCAAAAACATAGGAGAAAGGGGATTTAAATGCTAGTCTCCTGTAGTAGTCATGAGACTAAACGATATAGTCTCCCATAGGGATGTGAGTCAGAGGATGTATGTGTGCATACTTTTGTGTTTTTAATATATGCACATGTATGTCTATCTTTATCCTCTCCCCCACTGGATTAATTTGGAAAAATTTCTTTGTGAAATATTTGCATATGCTATGAAGCTTATATTTCTATTTATTTTAGTTCTACACTAGGATCTCAAACTCAATTGTAAATATGATTTTCACTTTCTTCTCAGTAGTCCATAGTGCTTTGAGTAAGTTCTTTGACATTCTTAAGGGGCTTTTAATTTCAATTGTTTCTGTAGGAGTCACAAATTAATTTGTAACTAAAAAAAAAATCAACTATGTAACTCATGTTGTTATTGGAGATTTGAAATTCATAGGCAGTCAAATTTCAGTTCAGATGGCATTAAACTTAAAAATTGCTTTATCCTCTAATGGTATAATTTAAAATCTTATGTTAAATTCAATGCAATTATAAGCAAGAAGCTCATCATTACCCTCATTAAGATGAAGACTTGCTCTTCCTGCAGGGGAAAGCAGGGAAAATGCCAAGCTTGATAACTGGCCTGAGGCAGGGGGAGGGAGGGGGCACATCACATGATTTTTTTTTTTTCATTGATTCCATTTCCAGATCTGTCCAGAAGCCTCGTGAGGCATAAAAGTTCACTAGTGTTGCCTTGCACTTTTCTTCCAAGAGGATTGTCACAAAAAGAACATTTTATTAATGTGTATCAAAAGCTAGTTATTTTATCTACTCAGAGTAGGGATAAATTCTTCTCTAGGGCTGTCTGTCTACGTTTTTCCTCCTGGTTAAGGACAAAAGTTGAAGTGATCACTATTCGATTATGGGCTTGTGTTTCATGAGAATTTAGTGACTTTGTTTTATTATAAAACTTGATGCACTTTATAAAGTTGCAGGCTATGGTGTATCATAAGAAGTATTAGTAACTAAGAAGAAAAACATGTGTGATCACATTTTAGTCTTCCAAAATATATGTATATATTGGAGATTTTTTAGTTAGGTGTAATCAATTCAGAAAAAGGGTATTAATGTCACTAAGTTTTGTGTAAGAATGTGATGCCCTAATAGCTAGGAAATGGTGGTGTTACGGTCCATTAAGTTAAGAAAATTCTGTAGGTACTGTGTTATACATGCTGCATTTTCTATGGCAGGAAAATTTGTTCATGAGAATAGTATTTAATATGTGATTTGTCACCTGTATCACTGTACCATCAAGTGATTTATGGAAAAGCAAGACCTAGAGGCTACTTTCTCCGATTCTCTTCTTCATCACCACTTGCAGTATTCAGTGTTCATGTTATATGGAGGTAGGTGCCTATTTATTTAAAGCAATTCTAACAACAAAAAAAGAGTAGTTTGAAGGAAAACCTCATCTGGATGTGAGAATATAAAGAATGCTAAATTAAATGCTTTATGAAGGCCATTTGAAATAGGGTTGTTTTGGTTTTTTTTTTTTTTATAAAGGATGCTCTGATGTAACCTCTGTTCTTTCAGATTTTAATATATAATTTTAAAAAGAGGTAAAAGTGAAATTTTGTTACTTCGTGAGCTTCGACATAACAGAAATATAAGTGCCATTGAGGACAAAGTATGTGATGTGAATTTCAGAGGCACCGTATGAGTTTTTAAATAAAAGGTTAAGTGTTAGCTTGAACTTTTAAAGAGACTTCTTGAGTATTACAAATATTAAATACTTTAATCCTGAATATTTACACCAAAAGTCTGTGTGTTACTTGGGTGGTATTATATACTGCCTTACCAGAAAATAATTAGTAGCTTAAATGTCTTCTGTAACAATTGCTCTGAATTTCTACGTAGTTGTGCTGTATAATAATTATGCAGACTCCTTAGTGGCTGTGGTGGGTGGAGATAATCACCAAACATCTTGGGCACAGGTTTTGTCACATTTAGATCACTCCACCAGCACGTGATGGCAGCAGCAGTTGCAGTGTTTCACATTCTCTTCGTCTATTCTTTCTCTGGGATTTTTGTGATAAATTGTAGTTTCTTCCATCTTCAAAACTGAGCAAACAGAAATATTCAGAGGAGCCTCAAGCAACATGGGTCTGAGCAGCTCTGGGATGAATAATGATGTGCAGAGCTTTCCCTGCCTGCAGGGTTGCCTGCAGTATTCTTGTTGCAAGAAGAACGGAGATTAAGAAATGAGAGTATTTGATATCCGAATGAGGGAATATTTGGATTATGTACCCCAGTCTCAGGAATGTAGTGTACTGAAGTAGTTGAAAAATATGGATAAGGTTAAGGATATTGTGAATCATCTACCCACTTACTTCAATGTAGACTTCAGACTTTTCTCTGGGGAAAATTTGAGAATATTGAAAACTTTGCATGGCATGTTCCATGCTGTCCTGGCTGGAACTTCATTCCCCTCTCATTCATTTTCTGCCTGAAAAATATGATTTTTTTTTTTAAATTTATTTATTAATTTTTTCCCAGGTCTAAGTGTATACATAGCGGCTGAAAATGACTCTATAGGCTGCCTTTATAATTTGAAGGGACAAATCTTCCAAAATAGTTTTAAAGGTCACAATAATATACAGAAATATGTGTCAGCTTTTTATAGTTTTTGTTAGATTCACTATGTGCACAATACGTATATACTAAGTACGTATCAATAATGAAACACTATCAGTTCATATTATCACTGTAGGGGGATTGAAACTGGTGTAGCTGTGTCAGTTTGCACTCAATAAGATTTTGTCTTAATACTTAAATATAAATGACTTAAAAGCTCAGAAGGTCCAATAATGAGCTTTTGTTGCTTTCACTGAGGTTTGAGTAAAACTCAGTCTGACCCAAGAAGGTGCTGTGCCTTGAGGCAGGTAATGTGGTCTGCAGAGGAAGTGAGGAGCCCTGTCCAAGGAGATTTGTTTCGCAGAAGGGCAGGAGTGAAGCTTTCCTGGCAGGAGGCTGGCATGAGGGGCGGCTTCCTTAATTGCAATTTTCCGGTTGGGCAAAACAGTTCCAAAGCCTACGACATCCAACGGTCAATTTTTTTGCAGCAGAGGTAGTCCTTGCCTTCTGTGTTCTTCAAACAACCAATAATTGTTGGTTGTGAGTCAACTTCTGCTTTCTCGTGTATCCTCAAGCCATTGTCATCTCTCCTTTCTCTGTCCTAGCATGGTTGATCTGCTGTCTATAAGTCTGGAGGCCTTCAGCAAAAAATAGTTTCATCCACTGGCGGGTTTATTACACTGGAAGAACCCTGTAAAAATATATGTGGTTTCCCCACACCCCAAAATCTCCCCCCAAAAAAATATTTATAAGAAATTTCAATAGCATATACGCAGTATTAGAGAAAGAGACATTTTTAAATGTGGAGTCAGGTTCTCTGCATATGCAGGTCTTGTAAACGTGTTCATGATAAATGAACTATATAAGATTTCATAAGCAGAAAATCTGCACCACAATACATGGAAAACCAAACAAACTCCTAACTAGCACTTTTATAAAAGGACTTTTATTATACTTGAGAGGTTCTTTTGCTTGCTAAACTCTCAAGCAGACATTGAAAACAACTGAAGGAGTCACGTAGTGGTTCCTAAACTAAATGTGTTTACCAGGCTTTCAACTTAGCATCAATTCTTTAATATTTTTTCTTGTGTTTCTCTAGAGTTGTTACCCTTTCTATCAAAAGCAGCAAACTCTAATTTTATTTAGAAAACAAAGCTTCTTATAAAAGTAATTCTAAAGGAAGCTTTGGTAAAATTCTGATTAGAGAAAGCTATAAAATCTGTGAGGCATAAATGGAATTGTTTTTGTTATTTTCATTATAAAGACATTATAATCAGAAACTCAGTAGTTAGGGAAATTCAGATTCAAAACTTCCTGATTCTAAGACACTAAGAAATGTCTCTTACTTGTTTAATAAATGACATTGATCTCTGTCTCATTCATCAGCTTTTTTTATTTTGACTATTCTGTATACGCTGCAAAGTCTTCTGAAACACTTGCATGAAAGATGCTGTGTGAAATAAAAGAATCTGATCCTTGAGATGCTTGCTTTTGGGCCTCAAGCCAGTTTCCTCAATTTTCATAAAGTCTGAGCCAGGGCTCCAGAATAACCCTCAAATGTGAAAGTGCCATGATATTTTCAATATAATATACCTCTTGCAGCATAATTCACACAGCCATAAATACGTATATATACTCATAAAAACATTTTCCTTATCTTTCAGAATATATTTATATACATATACGTGTTGAGTTTCTCTTTCTTATTAGAAGTCTTAAGACTTTATGCTAAAAATTAAATGGAATATGCAGCTGGGCTTCACCATTGAACTAGAATATTTAAAAATCTTTCTCAGTAAGGTGGCCCTTTTTGGTTAAAATGAAATCAGATTAGCCGAGTGTAAAATAAGATTCTAAGGTTAGTTCTGTTAAAAATTTCAAGTGCTTATGAATACAGTCACTGCTACAACTCAATGGTTATAGTGGACAAACCATTCTATTTTAAACTCTCAGAATGCTTCTGTTTCCATAAAATGTTAAAGTGTATCAAGTAACGTCAGTTAGTTCATGCTAGTCAGAGTTGTGAGAAGCATAGTGATGCTTTTGCATGTATGCCAATGGAAAGAAAAACATTGTGGAGGCCTGTTAATGATGTAGACAATGCAGTCTTTTAAGTGTCCAGTAACTTACTTTCTTTTCTGTTTTGATTTCATCCTAGTTTTACAGTTTACGAAGTTCTTAAACAGGCTGTAGACAGGGCCTGATGAAGGTCCTATCTGTTTGAGTTGTTCAATGAATATTAATTGATGTTAATTGTCGAAGCAGCAGGCCTTCAATCCTAACACAAAATCTGGGGGATCTCGGTAAATGAGGACAAGAACTAGCCTTCTGACCTTATCTTTTAATTTTGGGTTGGTTTTTTTTTTTTTATACACACACTTTTCAGTAATCACAGTTTCTTCACTAGTGCAAATGCACATGACTCAGTGCTTAAGCTAAAGCTTATCTTGTGGACCACAGTCACTTCCACAGGTCGTACTGTAAAGTTCCATGATCAGTCAACACTTGCAGAGGCTACAAAACAATGACTGGTTTAGAAAAACGTGAAAGAACTGCGCAAGGTCAGTATCTTCCTAGGGGGTTGGGGTGACTTGACCCCAGCCAGCAGCTATTCATTGCACAGCTGCTCACACATTCGACCCTCCTGCCCTGTGGGACAAGGGAGTAGGGGAAGAGCAAAAGTGAGAAAACTTGTGTATCAAGATAAAGACAGTCTAAATAAAGGAATGGAGGGTGGAGGGGGGAACATAAGTGATGCATAGGCAGCCGCTCACCACCTCCTACATGTAGATCCATGCCCAGCCAGTCTCTGAGCAATGGCTACCTCACACACCAACACCCCATTCCCAGTTCTTCACTTAATGGGGTCTGGGATATCTGTTTTGTTGGTTGAGGTCAGCTGTCCCGGCTGTGTCCCCTCCCAGCTCCGTGTACACCCCCAGTCTACTTGCTGGGGGAAAGAGTGGGGAAAAACAATTCATTCAGTGCTTGCACTGCTCAGCAGTAGCCAAAACACTGGTATGTTATCAATGCTTCTTTAGTCACAAATCCAAAGCAAGCGGCACCATGTAGGCTGCTGCGATGAAGGTTAACTCCATCCTAGCCAGACAAAGTGCGGGGATGGTCATGAGTGGTCTTCTTGGGGAGTAACACAGAAAAAGATGTGTTACTGTCAGACACACACACCTGCTGCCTACAAAACAGGGCTGCTTGAAAAGATCTTTAGAATTAAGGAGAATGTGTGTAATTTGTGTATGTTTAAGTGTAACCGAAGACTAGTGTATTTCAAGTGGCAGGCATTTCATGCCAGAAAGCTGTTTTGCTTAAGAGATGCATACATTTTAAAATTATGCAGTAGCTTTCTAACCCCAAATTTTCTATCTTTCTTTTTCTTGCTGTGTTTAAAATGTCAGCTTCCTACTTTCAGATACTCAGTACATTTCCTCTTTAGTCTTTTGCCACACAGAGTGTTTGTAATTGGGTGTTTAACCTATCTAATTCCATGAGATTATGATATGGTAATTTACTTGCAGTGTTCATCCTCTTGCACTATAAGGTCAGGAAATTAAAAACCAATTTGCATTCTTAATGAGTGAGAATTTCTTGCATTTAATGTCTTGTGTTGTTTGTTCTTGTTGCTATAATATCTGGTGCAATTATGGTGTAGATAGTAGTAAATCTAAACAAGCTAGTTTCTTTATTGGTGGTGATTCCCCTTTTTCAGAAAACTATCCAGTGTTTGGATGGACCTGCAAAGGTGCTAACCATCTGTACTATAGGGTCTGTTCAGAGCTCGTGTGAAAATTAGGCTGCTCCTCAATCTATGCATTATTCCTTCACACTTTAAATGTGGGAGCAACAACCTTTAAGGATGTGAAAAGACTTCATGTTTGTGTAATGTGTTAAATTTGTTATGAGACCCTGAGTTTTAAAAAAAATTATTACTGTTATAAACAATATTTTTAATGTTCTTACAACTCTGATGGGGATACTTAATGCCACATGGGCAAAAGTAATAAAATCTGGTCCTAAATTACTTAAGCAGCTTTATACTGTGGTTTTGCTGCTCTAACTCATCGTATTTCTTGTTCGGAATGCTGGATAGGATGAACATGGTATCCATTTTCTGATTGCCTTTTAAAAACTGATGTATGCACTCTTCAAGCTGAAGCTAGTGTTTTCAAAGACCAGGTTTGAGTCAGAAGCCCCAAAATCCTAGCATTCTTTCTGATGGTGTGAGAAAAGACAAAACCTGCAAAGTGATATGAATGGATTTTAAAACAGATGTTAAAGTGAGACATACTGAAAAAAGTATACCAAAGGATCTCCAATATGATTTTCAGGAAGTAATTAATTTTCCTGATAATTGGCTGGATGATAAACTGCCAAACAGAGCAGCTTTAATCAAAGTCAATAGCTGGATTCTAAGTTATTGTTTGCTTGCCTGTTTGCATGTACATTCTCATGGAATTTTGCTAATTTGTACCAGATGAGAGTCTGATTCTTAATTATATCTGATGAACATTTCAATTTTGTTTTGAAAAATGTAGAAGAAAGTTAGGGGTTATTTTCAACATTTTCAGAAGCAAAAATCTCTTTATTTTGAAATCTCTCTCAATTTTTGCTTGGCTTTATGTTTTAATGAAGAATAATCAAAGGGCAAAGTTACAATGCATTGATTAATACAAAATATTTTAAATTGTGTTTGATAGGAAATGTTTGCATTTGTTTGCATTTTGGTTTAAATTGCAGGATTGCGGACTACACAGTCCGCATATGCTCCTGTTTTTCTGTTCTTGTGAATTAACTATTATTATTATCATGGTTACATCCTAAACAGATAAAACTCTAGCATTAAAGTAATATAATATTTAATTCTCCAGCTTAGAAGTGATAGTGAGGGGAATGCAATGCCATAGCAAATCTCAGAAGGACAAAGTAAAACTTAATTAAATCATATGTGTTGTATTTTATTCAATGGTTTTAAATATGAGAAAAGCAACAAAAGAGATTTTCTGTCTGTTTAGGTGTCTTGTTCCGGTGATTATGATAGTGCCAAAGGGCATCGCCAGCGGGCTGAAGGAGGTGATATTTTCCCCCTACTAATTCTAGGTGTGACCTTGCTAAGGGCTGCTGTGTCCAGTGCTGGATTCCTCAGCATGTGAGACAGGGACATACACACTGTGTGTCCAGGAAAGGGCTGTCAATGTGATTACGAGACCAGAGCATCTGTCATACAAGAACAGGGCAAGAGAACTGGCATGGCTTACGCTGGGGTAGGCTCAAGGGGATCTTATCTACGTGCATAAATACCTGAGGGAGGGGAGTGACGATGAAAGAGCCAGACCCTGCTCAGGGGTGCCCAGTGACGAGATGATGGGCGCAAACTGAAACACAGGAAAACCGACGTAAAACTAAGAGGAAACTTTTTTTAGTGGGAAGGTGGTCCAAGTCTGGTGCAGGTCACCCAAAGGTGTTGTGGCGCCTCCGCGGTAGGCTTCCAAGGGAAGCCTTTGTTAATTTTTAAAATTGAAGCCTAAATATAAACCGGTGTAGTTTTTATTGCTGAAAATGAACTAAGTTCTCCACCTCCATTTGCTAATAAATCATAAAGCTGCTCATTTTCTGATTCACAAAGTAAAAAAAAAAATACTGTAAATTGTAAAGACACTTTGAAGGCCTACAGGTTATGCCGTTATTTATTACAATGTTCTATTCATCTTACAATTTGACAGGTTTGCAATTGCAAAAAAAATACTTTGATGTGAAGGGGGAGGAGATGAATAATAGAAATAACTTAAAAAGGCAATGTGCAATGACAAAATAAAAACAATTGTTTGAGCTGGTACAAAACTAGAAAAGGTACTGAGTAATTTTGCTCAAGTTTTAATTTGCCAGTGCAGGTAATTAAAGGCAGTTATGCCTTTAAAATTGTCTGTGGAGATGCAGAATTTAGAAAGAGATGTGCATGGGAATCTTAAATGCCAGTTCACATGATCTATTATTGTACAAGAACAGCAGTAAGATGTCTCCCCAGTCTGTAGCTATGGAAAGTTAATTGAAAGAAGCAAATTAAGTTAATAAGATTGTGTGCAGTAAGATACTAACATAATAATCACAGCAAAAATGTTTAATCAAAATTTTGGTTTTTCAATTCTAGTTTGTGTGAAGTCATCAAGGGAAAATGAATGTCACTTAAGTTTATGCAAAATCTTACTGTCACAGATGTATTTCAGAAAAATAATTAGTACTTTTGGATAGCATTTGAAGTGACATTGCTTGTTGGACAGCAAATGAATGTTGAAAATGACTCTGTTCTTTAACAAATGTAGTTGATACGACTGACTTGGGGGGGCATGATTTTTCAATAATGCTTTTAATATTTTTGTTGTTTTGCTATTCATTGAGAAACAAAAATAATCCTTGTAACAACACTTGGGGAATACAACTCTATTCATTGTGAATGTCACTGGGTTGTATAAACAGTGTTTATTTTGTGAAAGTTGGTGTGGGTTATAACTTACTTTCTCTGAAGGGAGGTGAAGGAGCAGACTGAACTGAAAGATCTGCTGGCCTTTTGCACGTGCAAGGAGAGAAGTAAAACGTGGCACTAGCTGAGGCATTCAGTGGTTCTTTGCCGTATTTCGTTTCGAGTGCTAAAGAGCAGGCAATAAAAATATACAATGAGGAGCAGGAAAACTTTCTTGAGGCGCATTTTTAAAAGTGTGTGCTTTCTGCATGGCAAGTGGTGAGCCTGAATTGTGGCTTATAAAAGAAGAATGGAAATTCAGTTTTCTGGGGCTACTTTGTCCCAAACATATTGCTCTCGCCCCTCCACCACCCAATATGGTTTTTATTACTTTCTAGGTACTGGTATCTTTCCTGTGTGCGTGTTTCAAAAGTTGCCTGGCAAATATTATATTACTGCCTGTCAAACAATCTCCAAAGATTTAAATCATAGACTGAAATTATCGTATCAATTGTAAATGTTGAACCCTAGGGAAGATCAGATGCTTCTAGGAATGTGAAGTATTGAGGGAGGTCCTGGTCAAGATCTTGGGGCAACAGTTACTTGTCTGTGGAGGCATGCACCATGCAGTGATGTGCCAGGCTAGGAGTCTATGCTGCTGGAATACACCTGATAAAGCAGAGTGCGAGACTATCTCATGCCATTGGTGATGCTGAAGACATTCATCATAGGTAATACACAGATGTGATTTGACCCAGTTCTGGATTCTGTGTTTTTATCCATTCGAAAATGAATTCAAATCGTGCAGACTGCTGAAGTCAGTGAAAGCAGACAAGATCAGGTCTGTAACACATTATCCATGTATTTTCCACTGCTGACAGTTGACTCAACTTGCCCTTTATGAGTAGATTAATATTAATATTTCAGCAGTAATTGGGTGAATGGTCATGCTGCAGATGACTGTGCCAGAAACCGTGAAGCTGTGGCCTGATGACCACAGTAGAAATGCTCATATATAAGATCTGTTTCCTTTGGGAGGATAGTTTGGTAATGTCAGCTGCTCTGAATAGCCAGTATCTCTCTTGGTATTATCATTAGCAAGGGACTGTTAAGTGAGACATGTAAGCAAAATTTTTTCTCTGAATAAAGTACTGTATATGTAGATATTGTTATATAAATACAGGTAATAATTCATGTTGATGTCAATAATGTAATATATTTTCTATGCTAAATTATCGAAATAAGATTTTCGTATATGCAATAAAAATTTCTGTCAAGTGCTAGGACAGAAATTACTACAACTCTGGAATAAATAACCAAATGCCATTTGTTTTATTTTGAGAACAAGTGAACTGTCACAAGGTTAGCGAGGTAGCATTGAAAAGAAAGGTTGAAATACAACATATGGCATTCATGGAAATGGAGAGATGTTCCCACTCAATATTGCAAAGTGTTCCTACTAAGTTTTGGACAGTGTTTGCGGAACTGGAAGACATAGTATAGGATTTACAATTTAGCTAGCACTTCATATTATGATTGCAAAGTAATACTTGTTAGTGCATGACTTCTGACCTGATTTTTTGATAGTTCCCACGTGATCAGTTAGGAAATAGGGCAAGGAAATGTTTTCCATGCTCCTTTCAGGAATGATCACAACGGCAGTTCCTGTGAGCAGAAGGACTGGAGGTTGGTCTTGGGCTCTCCAGCTGTCCATGCCATCCTGAATTCTCATTTTTCCCCTTACACATATGAGAAATAGCACTAGGATAAAACATATTTTTATGAAGGGTGGTTATTAATAGGCTCAAGCAACTGGACCTCTCTCTGTTCAGAAATGTGTATAAAAAGTAAAACAGCAGCATCTTTGTTATCTTTTAGAGCTCAGACACTGTCCTATTATCAGGCTTTGTGGATCTGGGATCACACTCTGCCTGAAATGCTGTCATAGCAACTGAGAATATTATCCACATTCTACCATTTCTCAAATTAGGTGAGTCAGACTGTTGGTCCTGTATCCTCCAGTAGCAGAAAAGAGTTGCAGTTCATGTTGCTATAGCTGGATGACTGAAAATAAGTCTAATGACCAGTGACATTCATAGTCATCAGTTTGACAACTGGTGCAGATGTCAGCAGTGATATGTCTGACTGTTGACAGGCTTAAGCAGCCCTCAGTCTTCTGAGCATATGGTTTCATACAACTGCACTACTGAGTCATGCTACAGTGTTCTTGGATAAAACTGAGAGGGAGCAAGTTTATGTGATGGAAAAAGCAAATAGCTTGAACCTGGTTTAGCTACATAGCAGGCA
Source organism: Steatornis caripensis (assembly GCA_013398225.1). Classification (NCBI taxonomy): domain Eukaryota; kingdom Metazoa; phylum Chordata; class Aves; order Caprimulgiformes; family Steatornithidae; genus Steatornis; species Steatornis caripensis. Next base: position 709,604 of record VZSC01008079.1, read on the forward strand.
ACACTTTCTCTTTTTCATAGTTATTTGAGTTTTTTACAGTAGACAATTGTCTTATCTGATTCATCGATTAATCTGAATTCTTCGATATTTATGAAAAGAATTTCATCTGAAGACAGAGACAGACAGGGAAAATTACAGTCTAGTTGCTTAGTATCTAGTTCCAAGACTGATGGAAGATTGTGATAAACTATATCAATACCATATGTGGTTTCGGCTTTCTCCACAGTAAATGTCTTCCCTCTTATAGTTCTGGTTTGGTTTTGGTTTTTTGTTTGGTTCCCCCCCCAACCCCAGCATTGCTACAGAGAGTAACGTGTCTTCTGTATCTGGTATATTGTTCAGGAAGACGAAAATTCCCAAATGTTTTCTGCACATTACGCTTCTACTTCTTTCCAATTTGCCCTTCTCATTTATCACAAGCACCAAATCCTTTGTCTCTTTTCTCTGTCAGTAGCTTTGCATATGTCAGACCACTATACTGTTTCATTTAATGATTTGGCATAGTTTTTATGATTAATTCTGTCACTTACTGTTATAACCTCAAAACATATTGCTGCATATCTGAAAGACTGATAGATTCCAGAACTCCACTTACTTTCTATCTCCTGTTCTAAGGTAATAGATTTAAATTTAAGCTACTGTTGTAAAATCCACACAATATTTAAACATAGGACAAATCTCATAAGTAAGCCAGGGCTGATTTCAATGAGGTCTCATTCAATTACTTTTTGATTTTTTTTTTTTTTTTTCATAGTGAAGTATTCCAGGAACAGTAGATCTTTAATTATTGGTGCTGTTGGGGAAATGTATAATTTGATCAAACAGGTAATAGTGAAATATGACCTAGGATGTACATAGCTCATTCAACAATTTGTGTTCTCTGTCTTCAGTATGATTTATTACAGAATCGTTTGATTGTCTCAGGTTTTCTATTGTTATGAACGTTTAATGAATTTTCACTGGAATTTGAAATTCAAATCTAAGGCAAAAAGAATTAATTCTAATAACTTCTGAGAATTAGGACAGGGAAGAATTCATCTGTTGTTCTTCTGTATGTTTTCTTGTTTACCTTTGTTGTGTAGATACTTAATTGAGGGTCCTCTGATTATCAGCATGGGTTGATATCATTACGTTCCAGTAATTTTAAATGGTAGGTCAGATGTTTTAAGAGTCAGCAGAGACATTGATAGCATACTAGCATGAAAAATGAAAAACCCCAACCTGTCTACAAAGAGCAAATGAAAAAATCACAGACTTTCTTCTCTTGATCTTAGGGGAAAAACTCATGGTAAGGCACATAATATGTTTAACGTGTTCATAGATAGAAGCATAGAATCGTTAAGGTTGGAAAAGACCCTTAAGATCATCGGGTTCAATCATAAACCTAACATTGCAAAGTCCACCACTAAACCATGTCCCTAAGTGTCACATCTACACATCTTTCAAATACCTCCAGGGGAGGTGACTCCACCACTTCCCTGGGCAGCCTGTTCCAGTGCTTGACAACCCTTCCGGTGAAGAATTGTTTCATAATATCCAATCTAAACCTCCCCTGGCATAACTTGAGGCCATTTCCTCTTGTCCTATCGCTTGTTACTTAGGAGAAGAGACCGACCCCCATCTCACTACAGCCTCCTTTCAGGTAGTTGTAGAGAGCAATAAGGTCTCCCCTCAACCTCCTTTTCACCAGGCTAAACAGCCCTAGTTCTGTCAGCTGCTTTTTGGTAAGACTTGGGCTCTAGACCCTTCACCAGTTTTGTTGCCCTTCTTTCGACACGCTCCAGCACCTCCACGTCTTTTTTGTAGTGAGGGGCCCAAAACTGAACGCGTTCTTTGAGATATGGCCTCACCAGTGGCAAGTACAGGGGGACGATCATTTCCCTGGTCCTGCTCGTCACACTATTTCTCATACAAGCTAGGATGCTGTTGGCCTTCTTGGCCACCTGGGCACACTGCCGGCTCATATTCCGTTGGCTGTTGACCAATAACCCCAGGTCGTTTTCTGTCAGGTAGCTTTCCAGCCACTTTTCCCCAAGCCCAAAGAGTTGCATGGTGTTCTTGTGACCCAAGTGCAGGACCCGGCACTTGGCCTCCTTGAACCTCATACTGTTGGCATTGGCCCATCGATCCAGCCTGTCCAGATCCCTCTGTAGAGCCTTCCTACCCTCCAGCAGATCAACATTCCCACCAAACTTGGTGTCATCTGCAAATTTACCAAGGGTGCATTTGATCCCCTTGTCCATATCATTGATAGAGTTATTAAAGAGAACTGGCCCCAATACTGAGTCCTGGGGAACACTACTCATGACTGGCCACCAACTGGATGTAACTCTGTTCACCACAACTCTTTGGGCAAGGCCATCCAGCCATTTTTTTACCCAGCAAAGAGTTACCTGTCTAAGCCCTTAGCAGCCAGTTTTTCCAGGAGAGTATGTGGGAAATGCTGTCAAAGGCTTTACTTGTGTCTAGGTAGGCAACATCCACAGCCTTTCCCTCGTCCACTAAGCAAATCACCTTGTTGTAGAAGGAGATCAGGTCAGTCAAGAAGGACTTTCGTTTCATAAACCCATGCTGATTAGGCTAGATTGCCTGTTTGTCCTGTAAGCGCCATGTGATGGCGCTGCTCCATAACCTTCCCCGGCAGGTGTACTACAGATGTAGTTCCCCAGATCCTCCTTCTGGCTCTTCTTGTAGATGGGTGACACATTTGCTAACCTCCAGTCATACGAGACCTCCCCGATTAGCCAGGACTGCTGATAAATGATGGAAGTGACTTGGTGAGCACTTCTGCCAGTTTCTTCAGTATCCTTTGGTGGATTCCATCAGGCCCCAGAGACTTGCGTGTGCTTAAGTGATGTAGCAGGTTGCTAACCTTTTCCCCTTGGATTATGGGGGCTTCTTTCTGCTACCTGTCCCTGTCTTCCAGCTCAAGGGTCTGGGTGCCTGGAGAACAACTGGTCTTACTACTAAAGACTGAGGCAAAGAAGGCATTAAGTACTTCAGGCTTTTCCTCATCCTTTCTCACTATGTTTCCCCCTGCATCCAATAAGGACTGGAGATTCTCCTTAGTCTTCGTTTTATTGCTAATGTATTTACAGAAACATTTTTTATTGTCTTCTATGGTAGCAGACAGACTAAGTTCTAGTAGGGCTTTGGCTCTTCTGGTTTTCTCCTTACATAACCTGTCAACATCTTTGTAGTCTCCCTGAGTGTCTTGCCCCTTCTTCCAAAGACCGTAAACTCTCTTTTTTTCCCATGAGCTCCAGCCAAAGCTCTCTGTTCAGCCAGGCCAGTCTCCTTCCCTGTCAGCTCATCTTTTGGCACATGGGGACAGCCTGCTCTTATGCCTTTTAAGATTTCTTTCTCGAAGAATGTCCCGCCTTCCTGGACTCCTTTGCCCTTCAGAACTGCCTCCTAAGGGACTCTGTCAACCAGTTTCCTAAACAGGCCAAAATCTACCCTCCAGAAATTCAAGATGACAGTTCTGCTGATTCCTCTCCTTACTTCTCCAAGAATCGAAAACTCTGCCATTTCATGATCGCTATGCCCAAGATGTCCTCCAACCACCATATCACCCACAAGTCCTTCTCTGTTTGCAAACAACAGGTTCAGTGGGACGCCTTCCCTAGTTGTCTCACTCACCGGCTGTGTCATGAAGTTGTCTTCCACACAATCCAGGAACCTCCTAGACTGTTTCCTCTCTGCTGTATTGTATTTCCAGCAGACATCTGTTAAGTTGAAGTCCCCCACAAGAACAAGGGCTAGTGATTATGAGACTTTTCCCAGCTGCTTACAGAATATTTCATGTGCTTCTTCATCCTGATTGTGTGGTCTGTAACAGTCTCCCACCATGATATCTGCCTTGTTGGCCATCGCTCAGATTCTTACCCATAAACACTCAACCCTATTGTCGCTATCATTAAGCTCTAGACAATCAAAACCCTCCCTAACATACAGTGCTACCCCACTGCCTCTCCTTCCTTGCCTATCCCTTCTGAAGAGTTTGTAGCCGCCCATTGCAGCACTCCAGTTGTGCGAGTCATCCCACCATGTTCTTGTGATGGCAACTGCATCATAGTTTTCCTGCTGTGCAATGGTTTCCAGCAAGAGATTTGTAAGCTTCTTCACTTTTATTTGGCTCATCAGGTGGTAAGATGTATAAACTGTAACACTATCCATAATAAAGGAGATAAGAGCTCTTTGAAAATATTTGAATTCAGTGTACAGGTGGTTATTCTTCCAAGACTCGTTTTAGCCAGATCAGATAGATAGTTTAATTTATAACCTTGCCTGTGATGCTGTCATATGTTTTGGTCAGTTGTGTGTTGAAGAGTAAAAGAAAGGGTAATGTACTTGGGAGGAAAAAAAAAGAGGAACTTTTTCTTAACTGATGGGAAAAATAAAATTCAGCACGTCAGATCTCTGTAAATGTGGATATGATAACGAGCAAACTGTTAAGGTGTTTAATGTAAGGCAGAGTACAGAAATCTAAAATTAGGTAGAATACAAAAAGGGGGTTAAAGCAGAGTCACTATTTTCATAAGTAAATGACAAAACTATCTTTATGCTAAAGTAATACACCTGCTCTACTAGAGTGTACTACAGTAGTAAGTGGTACAATAAACCTGTTTTATTAGTATGCTTTCTCATAATTTCTGTTTACAATACCTTCTTTACAAACCTGAGTTTAGGTGTAGATTAACTTTTGGACTGACGTTTTCTACATCAAATGTCTAACTGAGCCTGAATAATTTTGAGATTTTTAATTTATTTGCTTCAGGACATTCTCAGGATGAGAAAAGATGTTTGTTGTTTCCTATTGTGGGGATGGGGAGAGGAAACAAAACAAAAATTGGTGAGTTTTTCTTTGGAAAATGCTATCGTCATTGTGGAGAGCACAAGATATGTGTCTGTTTAAAAGCATGACCTGTATTGGTGTATTTTCCCAGGACTCTCTGAAACACCTTAGTTTGACCAAGCTATGAGCTTTTGAAAACCACATTTCACATGCTGTTAGTAAAGGCTTGGTTGAATTTTGCAAGCACATGCCCTGAAGTTTCCAACCAAATGAGCTTATTCCAGTTCATGGCTGCACATGATTTTCCTTATAATCACAGCTTGAGGTTACTTCAGACTGTGCTGAGTCCAGTTCTGTGCTTCTGCTATGTCTCACATGCAGTGTGCTACATGTGAGATGAAGATGACAGTACCAAACTTAAAAAAAAAAAAAAAACCAAACCCAAAACACCTTATCAGTTGTATAGGGTTAATTGGACCTAATATGAGTAGAAAAGTGGGCTTATAACTTGATGGGGAAAGGCAGTGAAACTGAGCAGCAAGGTAATTAAGAATTAATGCTGGATCGTGCCTGAACAGTGATAGATAGAGTGTTGGGATGTGGAAGTTAGGCAAGAATAGGAAGTAATGGCTAGGAGCCAGTCAGAAATGCTAGAACTGGTTGATACTGAGACCTTAGATAGAAGAAAGTTGACACTGAGATTGGATGGGATAGATCAGATAATGGGAGAAAGCTAGTGCTTAGATGTAGAACATGATGTGGAACAAGAATCTGAGATTACAAAATTGGATGCCTTTAAATTGAAAGGAAATTAATTTGAAATGTGGGCTGTAAATAAAAAAGCAGACCCTTGATTTGGAAGAAAAGGGATCCAGGCTGGATCAAGAGAACTATAATGGTGCATCTTGAGGAGGGAGAGGAGGCCACACTGCACAATGGAATGGGATGGAAATGAGACAGTGGCTCCAGTCCTTGAAGGGACTGAGGCTGGGACAGGGAATCAGGTAGAACTAGGAAGGGACCAGGATGAGTGAGAATAAGTGCTGCAAGGATAAGTATTGGAAATAATAGGTAGAAAAATCTGTCCCACTCTCAAGTCTCTGCCCTTCTGTAGCCTGAATTGGAACAGAAACTTCCTTGGTCTCGCTGTTACTTTTTGGTATTGGCTCATATTGGACAATGCATGATTCATCTCCCTGTACTGCTAAGAGAAACCCAATGGGATTATCTGTCAGGCAAGCCCACATCTAGAACAAAGCTTCTGCAATATCTGGGATGAAACACACCTAGGTGGTGTGCTTTATGGAGAGATTCAGGATGGTTATAAAGTCTACTGTTCATCCAGTAGAGTATTCATCCCCATCTTTAATAGTAATCACGCAGAATTTGCTTCTAAGAGATTTGCGTGGAAATAAACTAAAATGAGAGAAACTTTTAATATTTCAGCAAGGGATTTCAGAAGGAGAAAGGACAAGACAAAAATAGTTGAGTACTGTTCTGGAGAAACATCTATGCAAAGACATCCTATGTGTTACTGTGCAAATGTTTCCTTGGTGCCTGACTTGATTCCTCAGAATCTGGCTGGTAGAAGTCCCGAACTCCACAGCTGTACTTGCACTCAGTGGATTTTGACCTTATCAGCTGTTCTTTCATTATTGGATGCTCTGACAGGCATTTCAAACTGATCAAAGAAAGGAGATGTTTCTGACCTGAATTTCACTGTCTCTCAATTCTCTGCTTTGAACCAATATATTACTGTCTATTTTGTACGTAAGGGGTGGCTTGGAATGCACAAGATATACTGAGAATGTATCGCTGAAAAGGCCATCCTCTGAACTGTGAAGGTGAAATAAAATACTATGTAGATTCTCACAGTGGGAACATCTTCCATCTGTTTTGCTCATTGAAGCCAAGGTCTTGTGTGAGGGTGGCTTTATGGGGTACATGGTAAAAGATTTTTTCGTAATGCATATGCAGAAGATGACTGAATAAGTCCTAGCAGAGTGAATTCTGTCATTTCCCGGTCTTACAGTACTCAACTTTGCAATCTTATCTATGTGTTTTCAATTTAGGCTTATGTGTGTGTGATGATATCAGCTTAACCTGCAATTGAGTTACATTTGCAATAAACTATTATAAATTTGACAGTATGTTAAGTCACATCATGTGAATGTGTGAAGTAGTATAGCAGTGAATCAGGTATTAATTAGGGATATTTAAGTGTTTGGAGTCTCTGAGGTGTGTACATGGAAGGCCATGGTCTGTATTTTTCCTTTGTCATGCAAGTATTTTCCTTGTGATAAATTGCTCCAGTATTCAGCTCCAGGCTTGAAATACATACAAAATTTTTTTTCTATTTTTTTTAAAGTTTTAGAATTCAGGGGAGTGCTTTTTAACTTTTTTCCTGTGGGTCTTGGTTAAAAGAAAAAAATTAAAAAACTTATAACTAAATTATATAACATGAAGAAAAAGAATTTTCCCAAAGACAAAAAAAACCCAATCTCTTGTGGGTCTTTTTAGAAGTTTCTTAAATCCACAGTCAGAAATGCTGGTGGTGAAGTAGGATGATCAAAATTATGCAACTGGCATAATTATTTTGTTATTTTCACAGTTTGAGGGGAAAGGCTTAGGGGGGCAATGTAGGCAAAATCTGGGACTTCTGCCAGCTTTCCAGACTGTGCTTATACCCAAAACTTCTTAAAAAACAAAAAAATCAAACACGATTAATAAACTTTCAGCTTCATATTTACTCTGTTGAAGAAGCTCTTAATCTTATCTGGTTCCCCTCAGTGAAGAGGGTTAGAGAATCTAATAGGGTTGGAGGGTATGTTTTTTGTGTTTGTTTTGATTTTTTGCTTAAACATGTTAGTGTGATGTTTTTACAATTATTTCGCATCTATATGTTTTAGTCTTAGAGCTGAGGTAGCACAGAGAACGGTTAAGAACATTTTATTGTTTGGGGTTTTTTTCATATGTGGTGGATGGATAGATGTCAAAAGCATGGAATGTGTAACAGTTGGGGGAAAGGATGAGTTGATAAAGGCATACTCTTTCAAGTTTCATGTAAGGGAAAAAACCCCATCTTTTTCCTATTGACAATTTCTCACGCAGAGATGTTTGGGCAGCTCCCATACTTTTATATAGCTTATAATACGCAGCCTCGATCTAGAATTTGCAGCATCCTTGAGGTATCTGTCTTACAAAGTGCATTTCCTTCCACTGCTCTTGGCTTTTATTACTGTGTCTAGTGTGAAGATCTTATCCATGCAGACCCACATGATACTATCTTACGTAGATATAAACAAGTTAAGCCTATTATATCCTTGGTGCAAAATGTAGAGAAAATTGTAAGTCAGGCCATAGTCCCACCTCCTTTGCTCACAGTCTCTGTATCCTTGCTGCAAGTGACCTCAGGAACTAATTTCTGTACTTTTATTCTTTGAATCCTAATTGACTGTTGTGAGACCTCCTACCTGTGTAAGACCATTTCTTATTATGAATTCTTGACTTCGTAGTATATACATCTATCTGACTCTAATACATGTGTATACATATTGGTGTAGTAACTGAGCAATATCTCTAAAGATCTGCATAAAGCATCTTCTAATACTTCACAAATATTTGAATGTATCTCCAACAAGGTTTCTGTGTCATTGGGGAGAGAACAGAAGATAGGATCAAAGAAGTATATTCTGCCCTTATCTAGAGCTGCGTGGTCTAATAATGTTTTCTTCCAGTAGGAAAACAGGAAAAAAAAGTTATATTTTCAGATTACACCTTCAGACGTTCTGACACTGTTGACAGGTACTTTCTTCTAGTCTTCTTATGTTTGTGAATTAGTACAAATGCTTTTTCAGCAAATGAAGCTGGACAAAGAGTCTTCATTGTCATAGTATTCCTGAAAGACAGAAGCAGGTGAGTAAAAGATGAATCCCCATTCTCCAGGAAATGAAAAATAATCAATTTTGTGTACTTGCTTTTGTGGAAGTTCCATGCTTTAAATTGTTTTCATCAAGAAGACTAGAATACAGATA
>VZSC01008079.1:718841-757106 GCA_013398225.1 Steatornis caripensis
AAATATATATATAATATATATATATATATGTATGTTTAAGACAAATATACGCAGATTAATACTTAGGGGGTTTTTCCTACATGAAGTTCTTGCTTCTCCAAGGGAGGAAATAAAATGTAACTTTATGGACATGTCAAGTTTTTGTGAAAAAGAAAAAGGATTCTGACATATCAGTGAAATACAATATAAGACTAATATTGACTGACTTGGAACCTTATGTGCTTCTAACAATATTGTGAAACTGTTTCAGAAGATTATATTATTTTATTAATACTTACCATGGTATTGAAGGGCTGGCAGAGAAAATCCATAAAGTAGTCCTTGTTAATAAGTAAAACTAAATTTTATAGGTATGATGGCTTGAGTCCTCTTTAGCATAGCTGTCCTACGTCTAAGACTTAGAACTTAAAAAAATCCCCCAAACACCACCACCACATCCAAGCTTCTGAAAGTCTGTTATTAATTATCTCATACAAGTTGAGTGGGTGCTTACTATGCTCTGTGGCTTATTTTATTCAGTTTCGGAGGTATTTAATATTTTTCCCATTGGGGGAAATACAGCTTAGTATGCTGATGCATATGGTAACTGGGAAACAATATAATTTTGAAAGTACACTAATGTCTGTTAGAAGGACCCAAGGGGAAAAAAAGTGGGGGAAAAAAAAAAAAAGAACTATACCGAAGATTATTAGAAATATAATTCCTCTTGAAAAAATCGGAAGTACATTCCAAGTCTTTGATTATTTAGGCATAGGCTGATACACTTGAAGCTAAGTACACAAAGCTGTGCTATACCAGGAAGATCTGGTGTGGCTTCTTTTAACTCTTTCTCCTTATTCTTGTTTTCAGTTTGTCCTTGAATGTGAAATTATCTTAGAAAAACTAATGAATACTTAATTGCTTACTAGACAGAGGCATAATTATTAGAAATTTCTAAGATATATTCATTAGAAAAAATCAGGTTTTGAAGTAAAAAAACCTAAATCTATTCTTTTGGAAAATAGTGTGATCCTTTCATACATAACCACAGCCGTGATTTTGTTCTGAAATTTCAGTATTTGAGTATATACAGCTTTATCATTACTGTCTGTACTTTCTTTTCTTTTCTTTTTTTTTTTAAGATAAATTCAGGGAGCATCTGAATGATGATCTTAGTCATGTGATCTAGCTTTAGGTAGTCCAGTGAAGAGCAGGGGAGTTGGACTCAATGATCCTTATGGATTCCTTCCAACTTGAAATTTTCTATGATTCTGTGAACTTAACTATCAAAATTCTGTTTATCTTGTAAATAACATCTCATTGTATTCCAATAAATTTGCATCAAAGATGCAAGATGTCTTTGGGAAGGGATTGTTTGTTGTGAGGTGATAAAGATTATGAACAGCAATAAGTACACGTCTAAAATACAGTCTAGAAATTATACAGTGCAATCAGTTTGTCCAAATTTTCTTCAGATAATGGTTTTCCTCAGTAGTCAATGCATTCTTTCATCCTTAAAAGGAGGAATAAGATGCCTTTAAAAGTTTCTTTAAATTCGTTTCCCTCTGGAGATTCATTTACTAGTGTAAGATAAATTACACTTAAGTGCTATTTTACATTAATTATTTTGTCTGCTCATTGCATTTACACATGAATTGTGATAGGAAGATAATATGGAAGATAAAACCAGGAAGAGATAATGAAGTGTAGAAATGATGAGAAAAAACAAAGGAATATTACTCTATGCAAGCAATACTGTCATGAAATGTTGAATAGACAAATGGCAACAGCTTTCTAAACTGTTGATGGGACATTCAAAACAAAATATGACAAATACAAAAATAATATAGAATACACTGGGAACAAAAGAAGGAAATTAGTTGCTCTATAACAACTTTTTAAGTGATAACACCTTTAAGATATAGCAGCCTCGTTTCACATTAGTTTAGGTAGAGTTGTTGCTGTCAACTACTCTAGTAAGAAATGTGCTTAAATCAGACAGCTGTAAAAAGGGAGAACATCAGATGTGATAGACTAATTTTATAGCTGTTATCACTAATACTGTTAAGACTTGGTTTGCTCATTTACTTTAAGATCACATATACTATAAAACAACTTTTGATGGACTAGCCGCCTTTGTTAATTATTTGTCTTTGGTTTGATGTTTCTTTTTTTCTCCAATTTTTTTTATTACTCTTGCTTGCTAATTTGCACTGATATGTTCTGTATCTCCTTAGAATAATCTAGGAAGGAACACAAATAACGACTTCATTTAGCTGTGTATATAGTGGGAGTGAGGGTGCCGTATACATTTCAACCGTGCTTTCTGCATAAAAAGAATATTTGTCTAGGCTGGGGAAAAAATCTGAAGAAGGAATGTATAGAATAGCAGAGACAAAAAACCAAACTGTATTTTGCTTAAAAATGTGATGAAAATTTTTTTCAAGTTACACGATCTCTGACAAGAGAAAAGAACACTCCTCTGTTTCTTAATTGAATGCATTTCTTAAATTGGAGGAAGAATTTGCGATATTGGAAATACAAGTTCTGGTTTTCACTTTCTCATAGCTTGCCTGCTTCTGCTGAAGAATTTCTTCTTCATTCTTCTAGTTTATTCTTTGTGTTTCCGTGGGTGAAATGTGTTTAATGTGGACACGCTTAACAGAATTGATATGTCATGTGAAAGTTGTGTGACAGTAAACTTCAAAATAAACAAAAAACCCTACAGACAACCCAAATCCAAAACTTAAAACAAATATAACTTCAGGACATAGGCCAGACAATGCAGTCTGGAATGAAGCTCCAAGGCATTAGTCATTTGAGTTAGATGAGGTGATTGTATATAGTGTGGGTGGAAATCTAGTGAAGATTTCTAGATTTAGTCCTCTAGTGTAGCCTGAACAAAAATATTTGTCTGACTCCTGCTGGCAGTCACTATTGTACATAAACTGGCACTGTCTCTGCTATGTTTTGAATGGATAAAAGAATGCTGTTGAGTTTGTCAGCTAAAGAATACAGAAGATTTTTCATTTTATGTAAACTAAGAGATTTCATGACTTTGTCAATAACTTAGTTTCTAGAATTTGGGGGTGAGGTGGTGGTTTCCACTCAGATTTACCACATTTATCTGAAACCCTGAAATGTGCAAGAGTCTTGCTCTAATTCCTATCCCAAGCAAGGCTCTAGTAACATTAACTCTTGTACATCCATTTGGACTGGCAGCAATTTGTTCACTGTTTTCTCCGGTCTGACTCCTGTTTCCAATCTCAGTGGAGGGCAGTCTGTTGCTGAATTATAGATGAGACATAACTCACTAATTCAGGAGAGGTCTTTTAGATCTAAGTCTCTGGAACAAAGAAATTAAGAAGACAAGATAAACACAAAATCAGCATTTTACTGCCTTTGGAAATAATAATGAATGCAGGGCAAACAAATTATTAGAACTCCTGTCCTTCAGCTTTGAATACTAATGCCCTCTAATTGTAAAAGCTTGCAACCTCTTGTAGCTTTCTATTTAATCAGATTTCCTGCTTGTATGAGGAATTTTTTTGTTTTAATTTGTTATTTCTAAAGTGAGTAACACATTGCCGGTGCTTCTGTAATGGCCACTGCAGATGCAAGTTTACATGGGTTTAACAGAAGACTGGACAAACAAGCAGGGGGGGAGATACATCTGGGATCACTAAGTATGAAAAACAAATCAGGCATGGGACTATAGCTCGATGCTATGAAGACATTAATAAGGAATTATTATCTATGCTTGTCCTAATTTTCTTCTTTACTAGACATCTGCGTGCAGCCACATCTAGAGGCTAAACAGTGGTCTATAGAAATATTTGATATGAACTGGTATGATGATCTGTATGTTCATACATTCTTATGTTAAGAGCACTTCTCTGTAAATTCCAGTAAGTGCAAAGGATTTTAACTTTCAGAGAGCTAAATGCAGGATTAGCTGATTTAAATTACAGATGATTCTGAAACTATTTAGTATATAGTATACTTGAATAAAATATATTAGAAGTAGTATTTCCCAGTATTTTAATACTCTACTACAAAATTAGTCATGCCAAACCCCTTTGTATTCAATCCCTCTTTTAAATATTGTGTGAGGTTAGTTAAGAAGTTATCAGAACACATATTCAGTTTACTTCTGTTGACCAAGTGATCTGAACAGAATTTTCTAGCTCAGTATAACAAAAAGGCTCAACAGAAACTTGTGTTTTCATTTTTTAGTGCTGGGATCAAGATTGTGACAGGGCATATGAGCCATTTAAAATTTGCAGAGCACCACTCACCCTGCATCTTAAACTTGATGTAGATGATGGTGCTTGTGAGAGAGCCTGATTCCTAGCTCATAAAATTAAGAACTTGGCAGTGGAACAATTGACAGTTTAGTTGAGGAGTTGCTCTTTGGTTCTAGAGCCTCTTGGCTCTTGGTCTCTAGAAATATCCATGATCTAAAGTGTATAGTTTGAAGCAATTTTATTCTTGTTTATGTTGATTCTCTGCTGGCAAAACCCAAGACTTTTTGTTGTAGTTGGACTGCCATGGCAGGAGGTGGAAGCCTACAGAACCTAGGATAAAAATCACAGGCTCCTTAGAAAAAGAAGTTGAGCTGTGTAGTAAAGCTTGTAGTAAAGAAATAAATATATCAATGTGACTGTTAATGTTCTTTAGAAAAAAAAAAGTTAGTTAAAATTGCATTTTTTGAAAGAGGTTTATTCAGAAGGAAAGTGTTGATATACTGGATTTACAAATTTTGATTCAGTGAACATGGAATTAAAGATGCAGTTGGCATGATTTAACAACATTAACCAATATTAACGTTGTTAAGGTAAATATTTATTTCTTCATCCTTTTTATTAAAGTATTTAGGTCCAATGGTTTGTACCATTTTGTTTTCCAAAGTATGATACTGTTGGAAAGCTTAGCAGGTTGAGGCTGTTATGAAACCACAGGGCAAAACCACTGTGAGTTTGGATGCAGAGGATTTGGAGTATATTTCTCTTCAGTTGATAGATGAGTAAGTAGAAGAGAGCAGACCACACATATCTATATAAATCCTGGCAGAAAGCCAGGAATAGGCAATTGCTCTATAGACCAGTAAAGTGTGAATATTGTATGTAGCATATGGAGACAACTGTCGCGTCTCAAAGTAGTTTAGTGCAGCAGGCTTTTCTGGAGCTTTTGAGGTTTTATCTTCTTATTTTTAAAACAATGGATGTGAAAAAGATTTGCCTAAAATTTCTTAAGGCCAATATTGGTGGATAAGGTATTGGCCAAGAAGTAGAGAATGTCTTGGGTAGAGAGGTAAGGCACAGGCTGAGAATGGGTAGAGAAAAGTAATTAAGATAAAGGGGGCGGAGGAGGTGAGACTGACTTTTTTTTTTTTTTTTTTAGTCTCTGAAGTCTGCAGTAATGTTATCTTTCATAAAGTTTTACAGATCATTAGTCTCTAACTGATGCTTATGCCTTTGGGTAGGTGGGGAGATACTCTCATTTAACAATGCAGATATGATTCATGTAGGATACCTTTTTTTTTTTTAAGTAAGGATTTCTGACATACAAGCTTGAGGGTATATTATCCTCTCCCTGTGTATGCATAGCTTTCATTAATGCTAATTATCCAATTATGATGAAGGTGCTGAGGATTGTCTGGAGATTAAAGAGCAGCTGGAAGATGCTGATAACCTGTGGTACCGCTGTAGGCCATTAGCCCTTGCAAGTCATTAATCTCTAGAAGTACCTGGCACCGCTATCATAAAATGACAAAAGGATTTGGAGGTGGGGTGGGGGCAGGAATGGGCAGGCAGGGTGTAGCTGAATACAGAAGGTCTCGGTCTCATACGGTGTGCATGTGGCCCACAGGAACTCATCTTCCAGGTCCTGGAGCCAAAGGGAAGGCTTCTGGATTCTGTGGGAATCCTAGATATGCCATTTCAAAGTTAAGTCCATAGAAAGAAGGAAGGAGTGGCAACATCATTTGCTGTACAGCTTCAGTTCTGGTTTGTATACTTTAAGGACCTAAATCCTATTAATATAATAATTTTGATGAATGTTGGGTCAAGATGGACTAAGTAGTTAATTCCATGATATGAATTCAATACTTTATTATTACATTCTATGTCTGATTCAAAATCTTGTATGATTGCATCATACTTGCTGTCACTGTGTGCTTTTGTGCTTACTTGTGTCACTGTGAGGTGCTGAGAAACGGGTTTTGGACACAATGTTAGCTAGGCTTTGATTCTCACATCTTTTTGTCAGTTTATGGCTTGGTTCTCTGTTTGTCCCTCTGTTGGGAGATTTTGCTAGCTACATTAAATTAAAATCTTCAGGTATGCTAAAATCAACAAAAGCAAAATCACTGCGCTTCCAAAAGTGTGTTAGAACAATTAAGGAAAAGCAGCAGGGCCAAGTGACATGGTCTTTATTGATAGTATGCTTTTGTAGCAGTGACTAGAGTATAAAACCTGGTCGTCTTCAGTAACAACAAAGACCCTTGATCATTAAAATTTTACGTTATGCTTTATAAAAAAAAAAAGTTGGCAAATTAAAAGTGTGGTTTAGTCATTTAAATCTCACAACTCATTAGGTACAGGAGTTATTTAAGGAATATTTTAGACAGTATTTTAGGAAATCATACAGCAAACAAAGGAGTAATCAGTTCATCGCAGCTCCAGAAGGCATTTATATTTTGTACAAATTCTTAAAAGATGAAAGTGTCCATAAGTGTTAAATCACCAGCTGCACCCGCAGAGCTTTTCTGGAAAGGCTATTGGTTATATTTTATGTGACTAAATAAGTAGATGATTTTATAGACATGATATTTTGAAAAAATACTGAAGTTTAGTTTTCATTACCTATTAGCAAATCTGTAATTCTTTTGCAACAATTATCAGGAAGTCTCAAAGCTTTTTAGAGTAAACCAGACTTTCAGACTGTCTTCTGAATAACCTGGTCTTCTGTGTTGAAATGTCTTAGCACCTATACATGTGCATACTCTAGAGTAAAGGATTTTTGTTTTACTTTTGGTGGACTGAAAAGCTAAAGGGCAATATATCCAAGTATGTTTGTGACAGACCTAATATCTTATTCTTACAGTCTTGAGTTTTTCAGCCAGACTTTAGAGTCAGACATCTGTAATTAATGCAGTGATATTGTTTTAACTTGCAGTCTGAAAAAGAAATGTGTATTGTTTGCATATTTGCAACTTTAGATTCAGTTCTTGTTTCAACACTCCTGCCCTAAAAGTTTGGGTTACAGGACTGAGGGTCAAAACTTTAAAGATCCAGAATCAGTGAAAGAGTTCTTCGAATTGACAGGATGCAGCATTCTCCTGCAAAATATGAAATCTCCGTGTTTTCATGGCTATTTGAAAGAGGTTTTGAGTAACTTTTTTCTACAAGAATAGTACTTACAAATGAAAGATATGCTGACCATAAATAGTTTATTTGGACTTGTGCACCATGCAGTCTCATGTGCTTATTTAGGAGTTCATCTGCCTGGGAGTTGAGAAGCTCTCAACTAACTCTGCGTTCAAGACCTGCAAAATTTTTAAGACAATTCTGACATTGAGTTGTCATGGAAACATGAGTTCATTTGGCCATTAGCATAGAGAGTCTTTTCGTTTTTAGATTTTTAGTAGCAGTTCCTATGTAGCTATGTGAATGCTGGTATTGTTAGAACAATATTATTTCCTACGTTCAATGAGTGCTCCTTTGCATTCTGTGTGAAAATAGGCACTCAAAAACCAACAGCCTCTGTACAGCTTCATTCAGATTAAGGACCACGTATTACAGGCCATCAGTTCACTTCCACGTCATGGCTTTTGAGCCTAAGTATAGTGTGTGGTTTTTTTTTATCTCTCCTGGTTTTACTTGTATGATAGACCTTGTAGACAAAGGACCTCTGAGGTTTTTCAAAGAACTTGACTGGCTGAAATGGTAATTTCTCCCTGTTTGAATGAAGGGGGCTTTGTTTGTTTGACTCAAGTGATTTCCTTGAATAAAAGTCAAACTTTTCTGGGAAGGAAAAAAAAAAGCACACTGTAAAATACAGTATCTGCTAGAGTAGATTTCTGGTTTACAATAAAATATATTTCAAGAAACCTTCCATAGCATTTTCACAGAAAATATTTCATCTGGTCAACTGCCATTCCCACTAATATATTTTTCTCAAGGCAGGAAAGTGCTGTTGGCTAGTTAATGGCTTAACTACAGAGCAATGCGCTTATGGAACTACTGTTACTAGTCTCATTTGATTGATGGCTCTAGATAAACATAGTGTGATCTAAGAGGTGCCAAATACAGGGAATTGTTTATTTAATCCTCTCATGCTGGACTGACTTGTATTACACTTTCTCAAAACAGTAAAAATCAACAAAGTACCTTAGAAAATTAACATGAAATTTGTAGTGTGAATCTATCAGTATTTCCAATTAAATATCCTGATATTTGTCCACTAAGGAAAGGTAGAATATTCAATTGCTGAATATAGAGCTTTAATTAAGATTGACTTGTATTGGTGTTATGCCAGCAGTGCTTTTTTTTTTTCTTCTTTTTTTTAACCTTCAAAAATGCAGATTGAGTGCAAATCTGACTTGCATAGGAATGAAAGGGGTTTTTTTTGTATGTGTTATGGCTCTTTGCCCAAATACAGCATTGGAGATGTTTAAAGAGGCTTTCTGTTGCTTTTTATTCTGAAAAGAGCACTTAAGTGTATCTGTTTTTCATCCTAATTGATCATTAATAATTGATTTAAGTATGTTCCACAAATTAGCACAATCAATAATTTCAGTGTGTTGCAGTGGAGCATTTGAAGACTGGTCAAGAGAGTATATTAAATTTAAATTAGTTGTTTTATTTAAATAGTTAAAAAGCTCAGAAATGAATTTACTTAAACATCTGTGTCTATTACAGGTGTTGGTGTGCATGCACAAGTGATGTTGAATTAGAATTGGGAAGCATGCCTCAACCACTTTGGGGTAAAGTTTGCAATTCAAACTGCCCCTCTTGGCAGTTTGAGCTAAGTAGCCAAACCTGGTCCTGTGATGGCTGATTGGTGTTCACAAAGTCATCCTGGTAACAGGGCCAGTGAACCCGGGTATCTGAGTCGGGACGCAGTAGCAAATGATGGGGCTATGGTTATGGCTTAAACTGGTGCTGCTGCTCGGGGAGTGAAAATATATCTAAGCCTTCAATTTCCTTCAGGTGGATTTTGCTGTGCTTTCTGGTGGAACTCTGAGAATCTTTTTTCTTGATGTTTTATGTGTGAACTTTTTTTTTTCTTAAACTTTAAGAAACGTTCATAATCGGTAGGTAGTTTTTGTTGAGGCTGGAGGGAGAAATTTCACACTCCTCACTCACTCGTGCCTTTAAAAGATATATATATACACACACATTTATAATATATGTGGTATAGAATCTGTAGTGCAGACTCTGGGCTTTGTATCTCTCAAAGGTAGATTTTACACTAAGGTAAAATGCTCACATGTCATTTAGTTACACCAATGTATGGGGAGGACACCTTTTAAAAAGGTTAACAGTCTGCTAACTTTCACTTTCACAAAAACATCAATATACAATAATGTAGGGATTGATTCAGGGAGGAAAAAGTATATGGGTATGTTATGGACATGCTTTAAAATGACTGCAATTAATAAAATTTCTTCTTAGAACAATGCATTTCAACTCAGTCACATTTTATATGGTCTGCTGAAGGGTATAATATGCTTTTTTAATTCACTCTTTTACTTTCTTGCTCAGGAGATTCACCAAGCAGAGTTAGAGAGTTGTAAAAAACTGAGGAAGCACCACATTTAACAGGGACTGAAAAAGGAGAGGAGGAAAAAACCCACACCCACCTCATGTAAAAACACAGAAACAAAACAAAAAAGAAAAACCACATCAAACAGCTGCATAGCAAGAACAGAGAAAGGCACATAAACTCTTTCCCTCTAAGACAGTTATGTGTGGATTCACATTTATTGCAATATAGTTGTAGATTAAGCATATTTCAAATGGCTCTATTATTTCATAGAAGAAGTAATTTCCACCCCTGATTCTACTTGTCATGAACTGCGGTATGGTTGTACACTTCATATTGTTCTGAATGCTCTTATGCTTTGAGGATCATAGCCTTTTAAAGAGTAACCAAACTCATTAGTTGCTCGCTGTTTCTTGAAAGACTAGCTATTTAGGATTAGTATTACCAAGGCTGGATGAAAACCACCCTCTTGCATGTTTTAGTTTGGTTGTGTAAGGCTTAAGAGCAGAAAATTGGCTACCTTGTTAAAGCAATAAAAAAATAATAGGAGAAGAGTTGAGGCAATAGGGGAATAGCTCAAAGAGAAAGCAGGCGTGTATGTGACTAACTTGAGTACTGGAATATGTAGGCAGTATTGATGAAAGAGAAAACAGATTACACTGCCTTGGAAAAACTTAGCTACTTGGAGATGGCGGCAGGCTGGGGCAAAGGGCAAAGTTTTTGTTGAAGGATAATTCTGAGATAAATCAGAAACTTCGGGAATTTAAAATTACTTATTATATTCTGTATGAAAAATTCACCACTTTAATTAACAATGCTTTTCCCTCTCTAGAGAAGATTATGCCATTCCCATTCTCCCCCTCCAGTGTAGTTCAGTATATAAAAATTAAGAGTGTTTTTTTTTTTTAAGCATGAAGTTCCTGATTCATTTGCTACAATTGCAATCCATGAAACAAGAAAGAACTATTATAATCAAGGACCCTTGCATTTGCTTAGTCACAGACTCTGCTGCACATCTGTGTTCCAAAGTCTGACCCTCATTCCTTGGAAGAATAAATAATTTCTATTCTTTGTTAGCAGAATTAAGCACTAAAAACACAAATCTACTGTAGACTTTTGTATTATTACCTGCCAAGTCTTACCTGCAAATGTAAAACTAAAGAACATCTATGCCTCCTTCTTCTGGGAAGTCCTCCATGAGGAGAATACTTTTCTTAATCAGGCACATAAGGTGACATTTTTCCCAAATGTTGTGGGAGCCAGCCACCTAACATTTGGTGTTCTGGTGCCTATTTTACTGCACATTGTCCCATTTTGGAGGTTTAGAGTAAGAGCTGGCTGCTGCTTTTACTGTGCTGGTAGCTCGAGATGTTGATCAAATACGATTGTCTAAATGAGTTGCCCAGAAATATCATGAGTCCACACCTTGTGCTGATTCTGTAACTGTTACTAAAAAAGATCCTGAGCCCATTAATTCACTAGTATAATCTCATGAGAGATGCTGTTATTTTGCTGTGTTCGACAATGTGTTTAAAGCTGAATCTCTAATATTACTTCAGCTCATCTCTAAACCCTTAAAGATATAGAGTGTAATGCTTTTGAATCCAGGTACTTATTAAAAATCTTAGTGTGGAAATATAAGAATATTGCCAGACACTGTTTAATTATCTATTTATTACTGTTTCTTATTCCATGGTGACAAGACTTTATCCTGTTTTAAGAAACTGAGACAACCCATATAGACTGTTCTAGCTTCATGTCATCTGGATATCCAAAGCTAACCTTACTTTGTTAGTTTGGTTTTACTGTACTTGTTGAAGTTTTAAGAATGGTAATTTAATGTGCTTTGAGATGGATTGTTTGGAGAGGAATAGACTTTTGTGTGATGCATTCTCTGTCTTATGAATTAGTGCATTGCTTAAGTAAAATCTAGCCTGGTTAATCTCACAAATAAATAAATAAAAAAGCTCAGACCTGTTTAGCTGAAAGTAGTAAGGATGAGGACAGAGTTATATTCCATAGATGTTAGATGATGTTAGATAAAACAATAAAACATGAAGAAACCCAAGTCCAGCAGAGAATATAAAGCTGTACCTGATTTTTTTTTTTAAAAATCCATTTTACATATAACTCCTTTAATTGAGAGGCAATATTTTCGTTTCATTTTTTCTTTGTTCATTTATTAAAATTGTGTATTAACTTTCCTCACTTAGTTTTTCTGTTCTTGAGCTGTGTCCAATGATTATAATGTCACATGCAGAAGACTTTTCCATGATTGTTCATTCTGGAGTGTCTATGTGCACTAAAATATGCAAATGCTTACCTCCAAGACTGTGTAAATGTTAAAATGAATTTGGCCTGCTGTCACAGTCATCGTAGAATCAGCTATGCTTGTAAGCTGCTGAGTTATCTAAATGCTAACTAACATGCGAGTATGTACATACAGAACTCAGGATTTCAGTATGAGCCATCCTGTTGTTTTTTGTTCTTCAACTGTAAATTGATATTAGAATAGTGGAAAATTCAGGTTGGAGAAAGGTTTAGGGACATATGTAGTCCAACCTCTTTTGCAAAGCAGGGTCAGCTGTGGGGTCAGATCAGGTTGCTCAGATGTTGGGCCAGTCTGATCTTGTAAATGGTACTATAGAAATTCACAATGTAGAGGAGGTGTGAATTTTCCATTCTGAAGCAACATAAGTAACAGAAACATCGAAGTTAAGACATGTACCAATGTACTATGCGATAGGTCTTGGGCAAGACATCCTGAAGTACATCCTTTCTGGCGTTTATAAATGTGCGTAGTCAGCCAGTTACACTGGGTATCAAGGAGAATTTTCACCCTCCTTTCTCTCCATTGCCCTCCATCTCATCCCTAATAATAGATGGGAAAGTAGTATCCACACACTTTTAAACAAAACCCGCTTTGCTGTTGTGTCCAATACCAAACACAGCTAGGAAACTTTAAAGGTGCTGGTAAGTAGATAAAAATCTTTCACCTCCTGATTAAATTCAGCCCCAAATGACAGATTAGAATGAATTATTTGATGGTGATGAAGTAATAAGTGCGGAGTGCGTGCTAATGCTTTCAGGCCATTTTGAAATGGCAGGTGTAAGTGTGTAGGAATTTAGCAGCCCAGGTGTTACTAGCAGTTTGCAGGAAGCAAGCTAGTGTAGTGTGAATGAGGAATTGACGGTTTGTGCTTTAGCTCTTGTAATTTCAATGACACGCTGTGCAGCTTCAGCAAAATGACTGTTCTTTCTCCTTACCTTTGTGCTTAGCTGCTGGAGGCATTTCTTAGTAGTGGTACGGGGTCTTGTACAATGTTATTGTTACTATTAATTGGCGATGCCATTAGCAGTATCAATGGAGAAGTAAAAGACTGACTTGGTATTCATACTGATCAGTTGTCTCATCTTTTTTTTGGTTTTTGGGTTGTTTTTTGTTGTTGTTTCTCAATCTGTTAAAGTGATGGGTGTTGAATGGCAGGCACATTCCAAGTTTTGGATAACATTTCTCATGTGCTACAGTGGCTTCAAAAAGTTAAGTCAAGAAGCAGAACAGGCACTATATATGGCTACAGGAAAGTTAAAATTATGAGTATCAGTACAACATAAGATAATGAAATTTTAAAAAGTGTTTAGAGATAGACCTGATTTGTGCTGAGGCTCTAAATATGAATGCTGAAAGATAGTGATGAAACTACAAATTTTTAAATGGACCGTTATCAGTAATAGTCATTGTTCTTTAAGTTTTTAAAAATAGCAGTTGGACTACATGCTTCTTATGGGTCCCTTCTACCTGAACTACTCTGTTCTGTTTTGTTCTAGAAGTTTAAGTATTTACAGAACACCAAGCTTTTATGCCCTTCAAATTTCTCTGGCCCAAATAAGAACAGGGTATTAGAAATGAAAAGACAGCATTTTAAGGGACTCACTACAAGTAACTGTATGTTTATGGTTTAATAATGTAGCTATTAGCTTGCACAGTATATTCAGTGTTACGATATTTGATTTAATGTTATTATAATTTTCATTGAAATGGGTAAGATTAAAATCTTGCTTGTTTCTTTTTCTGAAACAAAAAATAAGCGGACATGAACAAGGGATAATCTGTGCTACTTTCCTCCTTCTTCCCATCCTATTGCCCTCTCTCCAGATCCTCACACTGTCCCGATGGAAAAAATTATACTATATGATGTGCAACCGTGTCTTTTCCCCAGGCAGCCTCTCACTGCCACTAGTTATTCTTTGGCAGTCTGAATCTTTCATCTTGGCATTATGATGCAGCCTGAATGAGAAAATTAACATTCATTTCAGCAGCAAGTGTGAGGAGAGCTAGTTTAAGCTGCTAAATTTCATTCCCATCCAGTATTATTGAGGGGGAGTAGGACCTTTGAGACTTGATGTGCATGGAAAAAGAAGCAAGGCAGTGTGTTTTGACATTATTTCCCCTTGTTCTTAGGAAAACATTCTTCTTCTTTGCTGCATCTTTCCATGCTTTTTATGTTCTTCTTTAAAAATGTCCTCATGTGAATAAATTTATTCAGATAATAAATTCACTGGTGAACAAATCTACCTGGATGGATGAACAAGAATTTCAGCTTTTTTTTTGAAGTTCTTCTCTCCCATGAATGTCTATAAACAGTAGCAAATGATCAGTTTTGATAGTTCAAAATTGAGGGAGAAGAGAAGAAAATAAATGTTTTAAGTTAGAAACTTTTTAAGGTAACTATTTTTATGGTATTTGAGGGGGTGGGTTTGTTTGGAGTTTTTTTACCATCTTGTTCAGAATTTTGAATGCCATGATTAGAAACTATACTCAGGCAAACTTTTGGCATGATGCCAGATGGTGTTGCCAACATCAGGAAGAGAAGGGAAATGATAATTCATATCAGCATCCATTTCAGGCAAACAGGAGTGAAATTTCACAGGACAAAGCGAAGGCACTTTATTAGCTCTTGAGCACATTCTCTGATTTTTCAGAGGCTTTCTGTAAATGATGAGACACAAGAATATAGTGTTAAGGTATGCATGCAGATGATTAGGTTCTGGCCTGAGGTTTAGCTCATTGAACAAACAGTGAGAAACTATGAGATGTGATGCGAGAAATCACTGAACCTACGGAGCAACAGGGTGAGAAGATGATATGACTTACAGGTAACACTGTGAGGGGTGGCTGGGTTTCACAGGCTGTTAGGGGTTGTGAGAAAGGTGGCCAAGCCTCACCAATAACCAGGGGGAGCATTGGAACCTCCTGGGAAGCGAGACCTTGCAGTGCAAGTGGTGGCTTGGTAGTTCTATCAGTGATAGATACCATGTAAGGCTGAGATTAACTGGGTAACAATATCAGAAATCCTGAATGTGGGAACATTGTAGCAAATCTGGGATTAGTGAGAAAAACGTAATTAGGTACAAGTGGTTGATTTGGGAGAAGAAAGAGTAGAGAAAAGGATGGGGAAGAACAAGCATGTGAAAATGGAGAAAAGTGGACATAACAAGGGCACGTCATTTAAGCAAGCCAATGTTCGGTATGCTTGTCTGATTGGACCTCACACCTTATCACTGCAATCTGTTCTGTCTTAGTTTTAAACTTGCTCCTGATTATTTTCTGTGTGAGTGCGCTCTCATGTATGTGTGCATATGCATGTGACCACCAGTGACCTCGAAGCAGGGCTGTGCAGTGGGTAGACCGAGAAGTCTGGGTTTAGCTGCTGGAGAAAGGGCCATGGGTCATAGGGGGCCATAGGTCTGGGAGTAGTAACTGTAGGGACAGCTGATGGGGGGGAACCAGCTACTGTAAAGACCAGGAGTCCAGGGGTAGCTACCAGGGATCTGTGTGTGTGACTGCCAGCAGCCTCCAGGCCTGACCCCAAATGGGATCAGCCTGGCTGTGTTGTTGGTATTTACGTGAGTGCTGCTTGCATTTATGTGGGTGCCAAAAAAGGTTTGTTTCTCCAATAGCATTGACCTGTGTGGCCAGGCGTGTGAGCACCGCGTGGATCCCTGACCCTTTGGCATACATGTGGACCTGTGCTGGTATGGGGGAACCACAGCATCCGGCCTCCCTCACTCTGGGTGTAGAGGAGCCACAGGTCACAGAGCCCACCAAAGTCTGCTTATGGTAATTTATTTGTCGCAGGTTGTGAGCCACAATCTGGCACAGCGATCCACACAGCAAATGGGGAACCCCTGGCTATGTTTGGGCTCAGGGCAGACTGGTGTGGGGCACGTTGGGGAGGTACACTGTCCCACCGTGCCTGGAGGTGCGCAAACAGAGCCAAGACAGTGACTGGGACCGTGGCCTCAGGACTGCGTGGCATGGCCATGGGTATGGGGGAGGGGGGGAAGCTCCAAATACACACCAGGGGTGTGCACCCCACAAGCACTAGCATTGAGGCACAGTTCTTACTGTTTCTGCCCCTATTGAGCCACCATGTGTCTATCCCATGAGAAACAAGTCATGGGGTATTTATTAGACCTTAAAGCCACCTGCAATAAGCAGACTCAGCAAGCTGTGAGCATTACATCTGAGATTTGTCATCTTGTCCCACTCCGAGGAGCTTCTGAAACCTGTCCTTGTGGAGAGACTTCCTTCCTGTTCTCTTTTGTGTGTTGAATGGGGCACACTTGAGCTTCCCCTGCAAGTAATTTCCAGTCAGTCAAAAGTAAATTTGTACTTTTCAAGTGTATATACAAATCTCTACTCAAACTGTATCTATACTGAAATATTTGTTTCCGAGAATCTTACAGGGGACTATCTCTGTGAAGCATATCCTGTAGCCTACTTTGTTGAGATCTTAAGTGCTTCAATCCCTTTCTCATTAACAGTTTCTTACTGTCTTGAATAAGCGTTTGCAGTTTATTTTCCAGCCCACCTGAAGTGGCTTCCCTTCACGCACAAAAAAAAAGTATACTACGATTAGTTAACACTTGAAAACACCTTTGTCTCATTACTTGCAGAAGTCTGTTCTCAATTGACTAGTCAAAGCATTTATTGTACAGCAATGCTACCTTTCATTTCACCAGAACTGTCTGCGATTACTGTAATCTTTCCAAAGCATGTAAACAGTCTGGCATTTTCTGGGAAAGGCCTGCCATAATGGCCATATGATGAAGAAAACCACAGTGTAAACCACCCGTGCGTGTGGAGATGAATTTGACTAACAGGCACTTGGAGTTCGCATAACTCCCCCATCTGATGCTGTACTCCTCTTTATCAGCAGTTGCTTTGCTTGTCTAGCAGGTCTCGCAGAGTTCTGAACATGCTGGAAGAGGTGGGTCTGTGGCCATTGCGACAAAAGTGATTTTCAGGTGTCTGTCTCGTTCCTTTGCTTATCGCAATGCGATGGAAGACCCTTATGACCTAACAATTAAAACCGGTTAATTCAAGTGATTTGTTCAGATAAGCGAGACTTAACTTCAGCATCAGCATTCTGGGCCCAGCTTTGCTCCTGCCAACTCTGTTGCACAGGATTAAAAGGGTAGGGTGGATAACTCGGGGTGGGGGAAATCATGGCGGTACCTTACACTGCGGCTGCTGTTGGTATTAGTGTATGTCCAGTGCAGTCACGTACGAGGACATCCCCTATTGTCAAAATTCTGTAGCTAATAGCATAAGAGGGAATAAAAGCCTTTAAATAATTATTTTCAACATTATTTTCTAAAACATGTTAAATAATGTCACTGCAAAATATTTCTAATCACTGCAGGTTGGCTTTTCTGGAAACAGTCATTTAGGAAAACGTAAATGATGTAAATCCATATATTGCTTGTAGTGGCAAACTTTGGGAGTAGAAACAAATTTATCCTTAAAAAAGCAAGATTAGAATTTGACTTAATGTTCCACTCACAAACAGTTAATAAACTGGCACAGAGTTAATTGATGATTAAAAATATAATGGAATATTAGTATTTTAGCACTTTAGCGTTACTTTCCACTGCTGTACTACTATATTTGTATCTCTCTTTTGCTGTTCTAGATAGGTATCCTGTTTAAAACATTAGTGTATTAAACTCTTTATAAATAGAAACAGTAATCTAATATAAGCAGGAACAGCAAAGTATTACAAAGATGCAGTATTTTTTAAAAAAATAAAATTTGAATGTGATTATTTGAAGTCACCTGGAGTGGTACAGACTTGATAGCATTGCCACCCAGTTTTACTCACTCTTCTGTAGTCCTCGGTAGTTTAACTGGAAATTTTGAATGAAGGCTTACCTTCGTGTGAGTACATGAGAAATTCCCCCCAAACTGGCTTTTCTTAAAAATGGTCAAAGGGAAAAAAATAACAGGCTAGGCTTCAGAGATTTGTGTGATATTTAATTTTGTATAAGTTTTCATTAAATATGAAAGTATCATATTTATTTTATCCTGTTTACACTGAAGTAGAGATAATTCCTTTTTACATTGAATAAGACACTTTTTGATAATAGAATGAGTGCATTAATAAATAAGGCAATCTGATTAAATTGATAGAAGAAACTTTTAAGAAAGTATCAATTATCTGAAAAACAAGTTAAATGATTGCATAGTTTTTTCCTATCCTACATACTGAAAATATCACATTTAATTTGAAACTTAGTTTGACAACTGTATGTTATTGATGCACATTTGAAAGAATGGCATTATTAAAAGTGCATGTTCTGTTCTCCCTTTATTTGCTGGACTTGTGAGAAAAGTAAACCCTGACCGTAGGCTGTTCCGTCAGTCTCGTGGTTTGGGAATTTCTTTCAGTACCTTTTAATACTTGGAAAACAAAAACTAAAGATGTGATGAAAATTGCAGTAGACAGACTCAAGGGAATGACTCCAAAGAATGTGTAAATTTAATACAAAATACATCTGTTAGATGATGTTTCTTAGGGCTAATGTAACATAAAATGCTGGATACTGAGTGGATGTGGGTGGGAACGGGAGTGGAGGCTGTCTATACCTCAGAATAAGTGTTACTTCTCTTCATCAACTGAATAATTTTTACAAAGCCAGAGGAAGGAAAGTATTTTACTTTATTAAAATTTTACTTTTTTCTTTTCCACAAATTTAACACTCTTCCTTTTCAACTGTACTGCCAGAAATCTCTCTTATCTTGACACATTGGCTACGTGTGGGTTTCAGGGAGGTGGGCGGGGGGGTGTGGGGGGGTGGTGAAGAGAAAGAACGCATGTTTATGAAGAAAGGGAGAGAGGTGCGTGCAGTTTGGGAGCATCCACAGCAAGGAATGGAATTACATTAGCATAAATGCTTAGGACAGGCAAAAGTTTGGAGAAAGCTTGTTTTTCTATTATCATCTGATACCGCAAGGCCGTACTCAGTATCACAGTACCTGAGCATAAGGAAGACCAAAGATCATGAAGGTAATTTCCACTTCTAGATCACAATAATTGAGCTTTTTTCTGATATTACAAACTTAGGAAATAGGGCTAAACTCGTGCATTTCTGTAGTGCAAAACTAGCAAATGTTCTTTTAGGTATAATGTCGGTGGCATGGACCTTTTGAGTAAGCATGGAATAGGACTGTAAGTATGTCTAAGTGAGATGTCTGTTCTAGGCTGCAAAATAGTTCATAGGCAAGCATGATATTCCCCGGCAT
The DNA here is from genome assembly GCA_013398225.1 of Steatornis caripensis. NCBI lineage: Eukaryota > Metazoa > Chordata > Aves > Caprimulgiformes > Steatornithidae > Steatornis > Steatornis caripensis. Next base: position 738,181 of record VZSC01008079.1, read on the forward strand.
CTCCTCTGGTTTTGATAGGGGCAGGTACTCAGCATGTCTCTGTAATGGCACATAGCCATTGCATCACTCTTCTCTCCTGGGCCTTCTGTCCTTCATGCTGTTTCCTGAAAAGCAGAGCATTCAGCCCATGGAGACTCTTCTGTTGTCATTTTGCTCCTGTAACTATTGCTAGAACAGAGCCTGCAAGAGCATACACTGGATAAATTGTAACTAAATGACATTTTATTTGCTGTATTTTGAACTTCCATGCCTTCTGCTGTCTTAACCTTCGCTGTCTTGAAAGCAAACTTAGTTCTCGTTAACTACAATGTAGTCTAAAGTGCCTGAAGATCACACTGAGGTTCACCAAATTGTGTACTTACTCTGCTATAGATTTTCTTGTATATATTTGTTGTGGTTATTGGCAATTCCTTATTTTTATAACCAATAGAAAATTAAGGTAAGACCATGACATGATGAGAACTTGACTTGTGCCTTAAACATAAGGATGGTAGAAACATACTTGAAGAAAGGGTCATGCAATGAGGAAGATCAGACGTGTATTCTAAACATAGTCTAAACTCTTTGAAAGAGTAAAATACTGCAGAATAATTTTGAAGTATCACCTTAATGTGTGAACTGTTTAAAAAAAGGGAGGGGGGGGGAAGTGGTGTATTGTAAATCTTGCAATGAAGACCCGCTCCTACAGTCAGAGAGCGCAGTTTTCATTTAAAACAGCAGTCACGAGCCTTCAGAATTCCTGTATGAAAGTAGAATGAAAATAGATGCCTTTTTTTTTTTTTTTTTGCTGCAAACTTGCAGCTAAAGCTAATCTCATGATTTTTTTGATGGCTAAAATTCAGTTAATGCCTGGAAATGGCTGGTGCTTATGGGTAGCTCAGTATTATAGAATTCTTTTTGTAATTCCATCACAAATTTGAACTACCGAAGAAGACCTTGCACTGGCTTTTCGCACAGTTTAGGTATACTTAATATTCAGCTGGAATAATTACACTAGCCACATCAATATTTTTAATCAAATGAGAAGAAATTAAATTCTTTCCATTAACCATAAAATTGATTTTCAATGCCTAATATTTTTTTTTACAGTTATACCACTCCTTTAAAAAGTGATACTTTCAAGACAAAATATTCTCTAAAGAAAAAGGCTAAATGTTTCTGTGAAACAAACGTTTAATATTATTGTATTCATTTTGAACACAGTGGAAGGTAATAGATCATAGATTTTAACATAAGTAGTATAATACAGAAGTTTTAGTATTTAATAAGCATATTGAGCATTCGTTACAACTCCTTCCCGAATAGAATATCTAGTAGCTCTGACTTAGAAGACATTCAGATTGCTGCACGAAGGGTAAAGTGTTAAATATACAAATCCTTGTTTGCCTTCATTGGAGTCATAAGAGTTTTGCCTCAGATTTGGACACACTCAGAACTTGTGATCTTTCCTGGGCTAAAGTTTGAATGTTTCTTTTTGAGAAGTGTTTAGGGATTCACTTTTTTCCCCAAAAAGTTGTTCAATGGTCATGCATGATCAAAATGCTTTGATAACGCGTGCACTGGAAAAATATGACACAAAAGTACTTGGAAACAATATTTACTCATTTTCCAAATAAATTTTTTATTCATACAGACCTCTTAAGTACTGCATACGACATGCAGTAGTGCAAACACAAAGTTAATAAATGATTAAACATTGAAACTTATGACTGTTCAGGAATAGCTATAGTGATGCTATAGTTTAATTATGAGATGTTGTGTTGTTGAGCACTAACTCATGAGCTCTGGTGAGATGCAGAATTTATTAACTTAAATGTGGCCCTTTAAAGCAGCTGTATTTCTTTGGGAACTGAGCAAGTATGATGATGTGGCCCTGCTCTGTCTCCTACAGGTGTGCAGGCATATACCAGTAACAGCTCAAGTGATCTTATAGGACTTAGTCTTGCAACTTTTACACTAATAACAAACAAAGTTTCTGTTCATCCTTATTTCCCATTCAAGTCATTCTATGAGAATAATAAAAATGTCCAGAAAATCTACTATAGTGTTGATTATGTAGCATTTCTATGTTAAAGTCTGAAAAGACTTCAAGTATTGCAGTAGCCAAATGGCCAAAAACTTCTGTTAATAAATTGAAGTAAACATAAAATACTCAAATAAGATGCTGCCAATCAAAATTCCTCCGCTTCTATAAATAGTGAAAAATTTAACGTTTTCAGCATGTTTTGTTTTCTGGATGATATAATAGTGATTAATTTATAAAGCTATAAAGGGTTTTTGATGAACGTGAATCTCCATTTCATGGAGGCCTTATTCTGCATAAGTCAATGGTAAAAAGAAGTGTCACTTTTCTGTTTCTGGTCTAGTAGTTTAGGCTTCCTGCTGCTCACTCATCAGTGATTTTTCATCCTAGTACTATCACTATGACAAATGAATATTAGAAATCCACAGAAGACGTCTGAGACTGAGAAAGTGGTTTTACTGTCATTTCACTTCTATCTTGGGAAGTTCAAGTATGAATCACTTATTTGGCTACAATCCTGGCTCTAAAATTCAGAGGGACTATTTCTGCATTTTAATGTTTTAAAACAATAATCTGTGTCATATTCTGCAGAAGAATGCCATTTTACAATGGCATTTTAAAAGATAAGGTTTTAACTTATTGGTACAATGCTGGTTTTTTTTTTATTTTAAACCAGTTGTTTATTCTACACTTTCCATGATAGGGAATTTTAGCATTTATAAAATACTGGTTAGTTAGAGTTGCTACAGGTAGTAGCATTCTTGCCAATAGCATAATGTCGTAAAAAATATTTTTATTTCAGTATAACTGCTTTTCTAAATAATTGCTGAAATCAGTTGAAATATTTCAATATCCTTCAGCAATAAAACATATTTATAAAGGCTGTGTATGTATTTATGTATTTACATTTATAAATACATACATGTGCCTTATATTCATGTATAGATATATAAACAAATATATACCAATACATGTTTTGGTATGAATTTGAACCTATATGTAATACTTAAATCTGTATTTTGTTACCTTAGTAGATCTCATTTCCAAAAATATCTAAAAGCCTGATTCTTCTTTCTGAAAATATTCAAATTATTACCTGGTTATTCTATCTTTAAAAGTCATATTTCTATTTTTTGCCTGATTATTGTACAGTAAAGTGTATGTATTTGAAGGGTTAATGCTCATCTGTTTTGTTTTGTTCATTTTTTTTCTTGAGCATCTGCAATCCACTAACTATTATCAAAAGTCACTGTCTAGTGAGCTGTATCAAAAAGCTGACAGTTGGCTCTATGGCTTGCAAAATAAGCACATGAATAAATGTACTAGGAAATATATTAACCTGTCATTTTTATCACTGATGTCTTCCCTATAAAGGATAGAAGCATGTTAAACTTACCTTTTCATTTTCCCATATGTGAAATTACTTTTTTCCCTTTAGAATGCAGTCTGCCCCAAAAAAGTAATAACGTAGTTGATTGTACTGCCTCCCATCTTATCTTTTAAAGAATATTGCTGCATTCTTTCATTTATGTACAGAGCCAGACGCTGCTTTTAAAATATTTAAGCTGTTTAAATGAAAATGTGATTTAAAAATAAAAGGTATTAATGAATTTGTGGAGGTTTGTGTTCAATTCCATACGCTTATTTAAAACTAAGCAAACAAGTTTTAGTGAGCACATAGGTACAGACACTTACCTCTTTCATTCAGTTGTCTGAATTTTTTAGTACTTGAGGAGGATGTAAGTATTGAGAAATTCTGTTCCTACGAATTGAATCAGTCATTTGCTTACAAACAAATAGAAGGTAAGTGTATTTTGCAAGTATTGTCTTGCTAAAATAGAATAGTTATTTCTCCTAAATATATTTAAATCACAGCTAATGAAAACACTTAAGTAGCTATGCTTCGTTGCGCAGATGGCAAAGCATTTATTGCTTTTATTCTGTGCATCGGGGTTAGGTAAGAAACTCTCACGATTCAGTGATCAACTTTTTACCACTGAACAAGCACGATAGTACTTAGCGGGTAGGTGATGGGGGAAGATAGCCAAATCAAAACACTCTTCTTCAAACGGTTGCATCTTGTCTATTAGAAACAGTGTGGGTTTTTACGAGTTGTTCAGCAAACCAGTAGCCTCTATTAGTAGCTAGAAAAAAATAGCTAACTGTTTTGTTCTTGTAAAAGCTGTTCATTAAGATTTCTTTTGCCAGGGGAAATGGCGTGGGCACAGTGGGCATCACCGTGGTTGAGGTGAAGAGCACCATGTACCCATGCCCCTTGCTGTTGCCCCGCAGTGCCACAAACCTATTCACAGTTGTTGTTTGGGCTCTTGCTCCTCTTTCCATCTGCTGCATCCTGGCATGTCACAAAACTAAAGGTACTTCTGCTGTTCCTGTTGGTGCAGCCTGACTCTGCGTTACTCAGGCGCTGCATTAAGAATAGGGATTCTGTCAAACAAACAATCACTCCCAGTCCCAGCTGCTGGCTCGGGCTCACAATCCTCTCTGCTGAAAAGTCGAGCGTAATTGCATGCTACAGAGAAGAGTTGCAGAAGGAGGAGGGCAGAAGCACTTATTCCTCATCAGATGCATGGTAGGATTTCAGTGTTTTGAAGGGCAGATCAAGTTTTTACTCTTTGAATTAAATGAAGAAATACATATGCCTTGTAATTTCCACATTGAAGTTCCACAGATTTAGCTAATCTGTGATAAAATCTTCTTGATTTTTGCAAGTGAAACCATGTTGTTGAGTATTGGCTAAAAGCAGAATAAAATTCAGTTGTGAAAAACTTCAGTGCTACGTTTAATCTTTGAAATGTTTGATTGGAGTGTGACACCAGACCTGATGTTTTTACAGCCAAAACTGTTGTTAGACCAAATCTCTTTTCGAATTAGATTCTCATGGAGATCTCTTTCCTGCTCGATATACAGGAAATTGGCCAACAGATTATTTACTTCATGAAACTTCAGCCTCAAGAAAAACTACACAACTGTTCTTTGGACTCCTTCAAGCTTTTATTTATCCTGTATTACCCCATTAGTGACAGTTTATAAACTTGTTTTCAAAAAAGAGTTATTTCCTAATTAGAAGTAAACAGCTTTTGCAAAAATAGTAGGACTAAAAAGTTCATGAGTGATTGTCATCAGACTAAATTGTACATAGGGATGCATTATATATACTTATATATATTGTAGGGACTACATTATATGCACTTTTAATAATGAAATCTTTGAAAAGTCTTAACCTTCAAGTCATCATGGTATCCTTTGCTTATCCTATGTCCCCTATATTTTATTAATTTCTACCATAACCATAGGGTTTTTTATTTTTTCAACCATGATTACACATTCACACTAGAACTGCAACCTGTGCAATTTTAAAGTGCGATTTAAAAGTTAGCTCTTGTGTTAAGAATTGCATGTTAATTATGTGTCTCATCCATGGTCACTGTGAAGAGACCTATTGAATATTCTTAACCACTTTTCTAGGACCCAAAAGTGATTCTTTCTCATAGGCAGTCCTGGTATTTACTCCTCTTTTAGCTCTTTCCTAGAGAAAAGATTTAGGAAAATGTAAATGTGGTATTACGATAACCACTAGCTTAAGCTTAACCCCCCATTTTCCAGCTGCTTCCTTCAGCTTTTTTTATTATTCTTTTTGAGAGGCTGGCATATTTGGGAACAGGAGGATGAAGTCGTCTAGCAGAATATGTTATTAGACTGTTACTTTCCAATAATAGAATATTTTTTGCCGAATGAGCTTCAAAGAGTTGTCTTTGGACAAAAGGCTGTATTTAGGATAATGGCATGTGATTTTCTGCCCTTTCTTTAGATCCTTTAGGGGATTTGGTTTGTTTGGTTGATTTGTCTAGACTAATGTAGGTATAGTTTAAAATCTCTTAGCTGTATGATAACTAAACAGTTTTAAATTGAACGTTACACCTGGCTTACAAAAGAAATTGTGTATATTAGTATATTATCTTGCTATTGTATAAGCCATTAGAACAATGTCATTCTAAGTAGCTGCTCATAACAATCCCATGAGAACTGGAGAATGAAACTCTTCATTTCTTGCTTGTTTTCTTGTTTGCTTGTAATTGTACAGTTGCTGACAAAGATTCTCTTGCTTGTTACTTCATTCTGAATAACCTTTTATTTGTTTTTTGATGTATTTTTTAAAAAACCTACACTAACTTCTGTTATAGAAAGATAAGAGTTAAAACCAGTAGCCTGCTAGGTCCAAGTTTGGATGAGCTGATTTCCATCCTTGGAAATACTGCATGCAACTCCTGTAAGCAGGGATATCCATACCATATCCTTGGTATGCTTGGTATGTGGATGTACTGAGTCCATCCAGTTTTGCCATATATTTTATTTCCTTTGAATTCCAGTACTTCGGTTTAGGGGCAGGCAAGATCACCTGCTCTGTCTGATTACTTGCACGCTACATGTAAACACCATCATTGTGTGGTGGTTGTTTCAGTTAGAACTAAGTGGTTTCACTAATAGCTTTCTTGTAGTTTGATCATTGATCTTATTGGGATGCTCTTCATATAAAATGGTTCATATTTGTGTAGTACCTGGCAGGCATATTTTGATGTCGCTGCTTTTATAGCAAGTTTAGAGACAAAAAAGATTTGGTAATTTTATATTAATATTTTATTTCCTTTGAAATACAATGCTATGTTTCAACTGACTACATAAGTAAAATGGCTTGGTTTAAGTTTGTATCAGCACAAATGCTCTACATAGTGGAAGATGAATGGTGTTTATGACTAAGTCTATTGACTCATGGAGACTGCTGGAAGTTTATCCTCTATGATGCTCAGAAACTGAATTTTGGCTAAGCTATTAAAGATTACTGGTGTCTCAATAGCTTCTTGCATTTAAAAGGAAGAGTTTTTTGAAAATTTGAGCAAAGTAATGAGTGTGTAGAGTCTGATCCATTGTACCTGTATTGTCCAGCTCCCGTGGAACAACCAACAGAGGTTCTGATTTCTAGGATGGGTGATTTCATGCTGAGTAACTCTGACAGTGTTGGCTATTGCTGATCTCTAATGTCTTAATGTTGTTTCACTCTCATATTGCTAAGGCTGATCCTTATAGCTCATAAATATAGAATAAGCCTCTAGCCATCTAAGCTATTGCATTTAGCACTGTATGGTGTGAAATAAATGTAAATCAGATTACAATTTGGCCTAGTAAAGCTTTCATGAAATTTTTTTCTAGTAAGGTTTTATTTTAGTGTAGGTGGTATAGTATCAAATATCTAAACCTGAAAATGTTTGGGTTTTTTTCCCGTTCAGCCTGTCATTCTGCAGAATGCTTCCCAAGAATTTAAAAACAAAACAAACACACTCAGATCCCTTTCCCAAGGATAAGATCAATAGCTTGATTAGCAGATATTTGTGGTAATGAAAGTAAGTAATGACATGCTGAGCTAAACAGAATTTGAGAAACAGCTAAACAAACAGTTTTCCGTGTAGTTCAAAACATGTTGATACCTTTGGTCGGTGTTCTCTTTGGGAAGTGACTTTCAAGGTGTATGCCTACTCGCTGTTTAAATTTCAATCTCATTAGCCTCCTTTGATATATCAACTGTGGTAGCTCTAAGAACACTATGTGTGTGAGCACAGTGAAAGCAACTGAATGAAGCTGAAACACTGGCTCTCCTACATAGTCAATGGCAATTTAGGAAGAATACTGCCCGTGATTACCTTGTGTTTGCATAGACTGAAAAATAAATGGAATGGAAATCCATCAGTCCCTCGTTCATTCTGCAATTGTTATATCTCCTCAAAGTATAATGAAGTTTTGTGATACACAAAACAAGAAGCTTTTTTTTTTTCCTGGGAATCTGTGGTCACTGAGACCATCTCAGTAATTGTCATCCGTTATTTGTTTAAAAGGTTGAAATTTTCTGTTCTTGTATCAATTTTTTGAGAGTTCATTTGATTTTTTATACTTGTATTCAAGATAACATGAAGGAGCAATTAAAGTATGGTAGTGAATATGTTAAGACTAATACTGATCGTATTATACAGGTGGAAATAGATCCCATGTGTTAAACCTGGAATAACATTTATTAGTGAATAAAAATGCAAAAAAATAATCAGCTGTAGAGTATTACTTTAGTAACTGATGAGAGAAATGACTCTTCAGAACTCTGCATGGGCAGGAGGAAGAAAATGGAAGAATATGCCAATGTTAAGTCCTCTTCCTTGATCCCAAATATTCTGATGAAATATGGAGGTTAGATGTCTCAGTCTTCAAAGGGATACTGTAGCTTACTGAAGGTTGTATTAGGGTAATACTGATTGTAAAGAGTAAAAACTCATTCTTTGATCTCTCTTTTCTATATCAAAAGTTTGAAATCCTTGCAGTCTACAAATTGAAAACTACCCAAACCAAAATAGCAGCACACTGTGGCTTGGTTATGGTTGGGGTTTTTGTTGGGTTTGGTTTGGTTTTTATTTGATTGTGGGTTTTTTGTTAGTCCTCACCAGGAATTAAAATACTTTCTCTGCTGATCATATTTATCCTTTTCATCCTGGTCCAAGTTCTGTAATGCTGCATAAGTTGGAGGACTGTTCTAGTATCATCAACAAAAAAAGGAGATTTTTACATATGCTATGGCAACTGCTTCAATGATTTTATTTTTCCCTAAACTGGCACCAAAAGTTCCTAAAATATCGTTTACTGCATCAGCTAGGGAAAAGTTTACTCTGATTTTTCCACTTGCTGCTGTTATGTGTTGGGATAAAATAATGTTGTGAATGACTACATCTATTGGGAATGCAAAAGGTGGTGTAGCGGTTACAGGGCTGTGTTAGTGCACTGAAACGAAGTGAATCAATGCAGTTTACTGCTGATAACACTAACTGACATCTACTTGTCTATATTAATGTATGGTGTTCTGTAGAACACCATGTACTTGCAAGTGTTGTTGAGCAAATGGATTCGGAGAAACAGTGCAGTATATAATACAACAGGCATATTAGATGTTCTTGTAACATGCTCACAGAATCTTGGTTGTGGTGAAGAGCATGTTCATGTTGAATACAGCTTGGTCTAATGTCTCTCACACTTATTTCTAAATTGTACATTAGAATGAGCATATGGATCAGATCACAGGTCAGTCTAGTCTAACATCCAACAGTAGCCAACAATGGATGTTTAAGGAGAAGTACAAGAACACAGTAAACATTACATGATAATTCCTCAGAATTATATTTCTCACTGTCAGCAATTTGTTGTTCAAGGATTTGCTGGGCCAGAGGTGGTATTTCTATTTAATATTGGTATCTGTGAACAAAGTTACTGAAAGCCCTCAGATATTTTGAAGAGAAAGTCTGCGTGTATTTTTCCGTTGTGCCAAATGGTCACAGTCTGGTATCATTTGGGTGTATGAACAATTGCGCAGATATTATTACTAAAAAGTTGGTGTTTCTTGCTGAATGTATTTAGAGTTACAACAGCCTGATTAATTATTCCAAGCTACCAGGATGTTATAGATGGATCCATTGTTCCTTGGGAAAGTAGTTGCAACTGTCCAATTCATTAATCCTTAAGAAGGAAAGTACAAATGGAAATCAGTATTCGTTTACACTTCTTTAGATGTGTTTAAGTGTTACATAAAAGCATAGCTTTTTAAAATAAAACTTCAATTACTGATTGAAGACACTACTATAAGGACATAGAAGAAAACCAATCTAAAATACCCCTTTATTGCATTCTGACACATACATGTTTGTGAGGAAAATGCAGAAACTGGGAAAAACTACAGAGTCAAATTCAATTAAAACAAAGCCCCCTCATTCGTCCTCTCTCCCACCCATCCTTTTCACAGCAGTCACAAATGGTACTCGTGCCACTCGCTTGGCTGTTTGTACAGGCATAAACTCTCATTTCTCATGCTGGTTGCCAAGCAACTATTTTTGTATTTCATGTCTTGCACTGCAGGCATTAATTTCTGTCATGTTCCTTTGTTAGCTTATTATATAGTAAGGAAACATGTATAGAGTAAAACGAGGGCACCTTGTAAGGAAAACGAAAAATGTATTTGGGAATAATCCAGTGTGTTCACTGGATACCACAGGAGAAAGAACTCATACGGTTGTTTCACAAAGGAAGTGTCTTCCAGCATGTGCAGAATCAAACTGGGACTCACTCAGAGTGAATCTTTATGGAATATATCAAATATCTGCCCTCCAAAAGGTAAGCAAAGAGATAGCTGGCATTAGACTAGCGTTAGGGAAATATTTCCCTAGTCCCTTGTTCCTTCCCCTTCTCTAGCTGTGTAGTAGCTGTTTTGTATGGTTACATAGCTACGGAGCTCTTCATACTCTCCAGTGTAGGCATGCCCTCATTGCCCCTAAAACTGGCCTGCGTAGTTCCCAACTTCAGTTTAAATAGAAAGAATTATTTCAGGCAGATCATTAAGTAACTAATGCTTTTGATAGCCACTCTTGAACCTGGGTAATTTTTCTTTCTGACACTGAATGGATTTCCTTCTCTGTAGAAGAAGGAAATGAAGAAGACTCACTGGAAAGATTATTTCTTGGTTCAAGCTATTAGTTATTAATACTATGTTTTCAATCTGGTTATTATAGTAGCTATGAAAAATTTTATTGGTCAGATTCCCAAATCATTTAAGTGTTTTTGCAATTGTGTAACAGCAAGGAAAACTGCATCAGCTGTAGTTAGCTAAAATTATTTTTATCATATTTAGAAACTGATTTTATCCTTTGTGCACAAGCAGTATTGAGTAGAGAATATACTTGCTGAGCTGTTCTCTCATCTTTGCAATTTGTAGGAAGAAGGACTGGTAAATTGAGAAATGTATATAGATAGATGTTGCACTGGACAATTGTGAAATTATTTTTAATATACTCTAGTGGATTGGGAAGTAAAACATCAATAAAAATGCTTACATCTTTTCATTTTCAAAGACTTTTATGATGATACGTTTATCCTCACAATGCCACTGGGGAAAGTAGACAAGTATTAGCATTTCTGCTTTACAAAGAAACTGAAACCATGTTTGTTTGATACAACAGGACCGTTAAACGTCAGAGGCAGGATTACTAACCTAGTCCTTTGAGTTTATCTTTCATGAGGATGATCTTCACTGGTGAAATACTGAGCTTTATTTTTGCTGTTGTATAGTAGTATACTATGGCTGAGGAAAAATAACTTCAAAAGTAATCCTTTTTTTCTGATTCTTACTGTTTGTAGCTAACCTTCAGGTCTTATGGGTAAAGAAGTCATCCCTTGATTGCTGTTCATCTAATCTAACATAGTTCCCAGTGATAAAAATCTAATAACAAAGACATGGTTGCATGCTAATTAAGTTCAGTGTACAATGCTAATATAACATAGAGTAAGTAGTTTGGTGATTTTGCCTGAAGAACATACTTCTGTATCACTCTTTTTAAATGAGAAGCCTTTGAACGTCTACTGGTGATGCGCTAGTTGAGTATAAAGGAGTAATTCATGCAAAAATGAGGTGTAAGTATAGGAACTACTTCTAGTGGTAAGTGACTGTGTGGGAGAATTGAACCAACACTATACCTAAGTAAGTTTACTGTCTTTGAATTTCTGCTCCCGGTAGCCTAATTTCAGTCTGCCTCCTAGCAATGTAGCTGTTTGGCAACGTGAAAGACCAGGGAGGTCGTGGAGGCACTCTGCCAGCCCTCCTTCTCTGCTGCCTGAACCTCATTGCAGAGGCGGCAATGGGGAGATGAACTGTGTGTTATCAACAAAAAGGTATAACATAATTTTGTCCTTTTGTGGCTTTTTCTTTTTTATCTTTCAAAGTGCAGAAGCCAGAAAATTGATTGAGAATGGAAGGATCTGTGTACAAGGGGAAGTGTGCTAGCAGTGCTGTGCGTAGGGGAAAAAAACCCCGTAAGCCTGGGCAAGGCAGTTAAGCAACTGAATGATCGATTTCTGGAGTATTTTTTATTTTACATCCAACTTTGATAACTGTAAGCTGCATCTTTCTAAAATAAACATTAGCAACAAAACTCCAGAAACTCTATAGTATGAAGGATATGCTTCGTTGCAGTTTTTGAAAGATTTTCTTTTTAAAAAGATTAAATATGCATGCTGCAACAAAGAGGAAAATTGTGCAGTAGATGCCAGGAAGCATGTCACTTCAAAAAGGAATAATGTTATTTCAGAAAATGCTGTCTTGGAAGTCTGCAAGAAAGTGCTTTTTAGCTTTTTAACAAGCACCTACCAGGACCTGTCCTGCTGCTGTGTTTATGCATAAATCAGTGCATGATAAAGACATAACTGCCAAGGTAGATGATTGAATACTGTGCCTCTGTTGGGGGTGTATTCAAGTGGCTTTTGTTCCACTCCTTTGAGGTAACGTGCAAACATATGTAAGTATAATCTAATTGGAAGAAAGCTTCAGAATCTGCCTTGCCTCCATTTAGTTATAGTACAAAGGTTTCATCTTTTCAGGTCCTGTTTATTCTATGCACTGATTTCTGTGAGAGTTATAGACTGTACCAACAAATACCAATTAGCTAACTAGCTGGGAAGAAATTACTGGTTTTTATTTTCTTTGGGAAAAGAACCAACAACATTCAGAGGAAATATTAGGTGTTTTCTCTGCATCCTTTTGGTTTTAATACTTCTGTTTGACCTGCCTTTCACTTGCTTTGTCAGCATCTGCCTCTTTCTATAGCTCAGTAGTAGCATTGAGTGGACCATGGATTGAGTGAAAGAAACCTTGGAGTAGATTGGCTACTGCAATGTGACCACTGCTCTGTTGTTAGGATGACGTCCTTTGGTGTGATCTGGTTCCACTTCTAATACAGCAGGATATTCACAAAACAAAACAAAAAAACCACTCTACTAAAAGTAGAATAAGTTTGAAAGCAAACACTTTATTCTTTTAGGGATTAAGTGACATTCTTCTAGTGGATTTCATCTCACATCCAGTAACCACCTGGACAATAACGTGATTTAGGAAAAATTACAAGCTGAAAACAACTACTGTACTGATTTACCTGTGACAAATATTGCAGAAAATAACATCCTGGTAAAAATGGGTAATTGAACAACAAAGTCTTAGCATATAATTTATTTACATATTCTGGATAATAGTTGAATAGAACAGAACTACAAGAGGGATTAAAGAGATTAGCCCAATTCTCTAGAATTGATTATCGTACGTGTGTTGAGATATTAACATATCCTTGATTTAATAAAGAAAACAAAGACCTTACAAATAAAACTGAACTACAGATGAGTGATGTCCACCATTATAACTCTTCGAGTTGCCAGCAGATTATCATGCTCTTGCTAACAAATGCCATTTATTTGGTGATTGCAGTTTCAATTCTGTCTGCAAATACAACATTAACAGTCTTACCTTGACTATAATCTTACCTTCTTGGTGACTGCTGTGCCTAAAAAAAGCTCTGTTAAGGTTTCCTTCTTCCTAAAACTTTATTTTTTGTACTAAGTACACACAGCAGAGAACAGTCAAGCCCTACCAAGGCAGGAGGGGTCTTACTGTTTCCATGCAATGCCTCCCATGACAGTTGCCACCACCCGAGTTTGCTGCCCAGTGCTGGGGCATTCATGTCCCCAGGATATTCAGGTACCAGTAATCTTATTTGTATTTACATGGCCTTTGCATTTAGGAGCATTTGAATGTGACCTTGAGTTTTAAACAAGTCCGTAGTTGTCTGGGTATGAAAACCTGTTTCTAGCCATCGAGGAGAACAACATTATCCCATTTAATTGCTGGGATGAGTGGTTTGAAGAGCACATGCTTTTTCTTTGTTGTTGCTGTTGCCTCATTACATTGCCAGTGACAATGGAGTCCATTAAACATGTGTATGCAAGAAAATCGAATGAACTTAGATAAATTAGATTAGCTCTCTTTTGTAGGCAGTCTTAGTTTGGGGAAGAGTGTCTTATAACAATTTAGATAAAAGTAAACGTAAGCCATCATTATCCACAAACGTGCTTGCATTGATTTAGCCAAATCACTTTCTAAAGCTTTTTTTTTTCTACAGTGGCATAATTACCTTGTGTGGAGAAGAACTTATTAGGTTGTCTTTTTCCTGCACAACATTAAGAAACATTCCAGAAGGTCCCTATGTTATCTACGAGGCTACAAGAATTCAAGAAGGTTTTGAGCTCTTTTATAACACATTCCTTTTCCAGTTTCACAACATGATTTTTACACCTGGGATAGACCTGCACTTATTGTGCAGAGATACAGATTTACCCAAGTTAATTTCAAAATAAATAGCCAAGCTAGGTTATAGGAGCTGCCTGTTGATACTGTCTGCTCTTCTCCATTTACTGTAGAGCTATGGGCTTTGATTTTAGACTTGGATATCTAAAGTTGAATTTGGAAACTGTTGCTGTGATCTAACTGCCTACACAGCTCATGTAATAGGACTTTGTTGCAATCAATTCTCATTAGGTGTAGACATTGTTTCCAAAGCATGAGGAGTTATCACTGTTCTTTGTGTTTTACCCAAAAATTATTTTTGAGATGCATATTATTTTTAATTGGAATCTACTACTAAACCTACTTCAAAGCCAGTTAAGGTAGTAGTGTAAAGAAAGTATGTTAAAGTTCTGGTTGTTGTGAAATATTAGCATTTTAAGGCCCTGCGTGATATTGAACTTACAGGATTTAGTTACACAGAGTGATGAATGAAAGCTGCTGGCTTCTTGTAAAGGTTAGCATAAAATGACAGAATTTTAGGTTGTTAAGTTATGGTGTAGAAAAGAGGCATTCCAAGCTCCTTTTAAGAAGATTTTTTTTTTTCTCCTATATAATGAAGAGGTAACTCCTGTGGAGTTGTGAGAAGAATAATGTTAGAGGAATTGTAGTAGGGTTAACACTTGTAAGATTTATTATCCATTTTCAATTTTACTGCAAGCTAGATGGTGTTCGGTAATTACATTCAGATGCAAAAAATAACCACTGTAGGCACAGAGTGATAATCACAGCAAAAGGTCCATGATGTGCTGAAAACAATTTAATTGTTCAGACATATGTGTGTTACCTATATGGATCTGAACAAACACCAAAAAAAATTGTATTGTGCACTTAGAAAGTGTATCATCAAGTTTGTATGTTTTGTTCTTGGTGGTGTGTTGTTGGTGGTTTTTTTTCTTTTCTTTTTACCCTACAGAAAAACAGGAGATGTTCTTATAAATTTCTGTTGTTTGGAAAGATTCTCCTGTCTATGTGAGAAGTAAAGATAAGAAACTTGACTGTAACCAGTAGCATAACTGGAAACAAGCTAAGATTTTTTTTTTTTTTTTTGAGATTGCTGTGTGGGATGTGTGTGTATATGTGTCTGAGGCAAAGAGAAAGACAGATGACAGAGCCTAGGATGAATCAATAATATTTATCGCAGATGTTTTATTTGTAAAGTGTGTTTTTTCAGTTATTTTTAAATGCTTGTTTTAGCTGTGCTACAGAAAATACGAGCACGAGTTCCAGAATATGTTGAAACTAGGGTCAACGTTCTGCAGTGAGCTTCAAATGAGCAGGCAGCTCCACTTACCTAAAGACTACTGAACTGAGTTGTTACTTAGTTGTTAGAACAAAGAATTCTGCAAAAATCAGGAAGTCAAACTTTTGGAAAGAAAGCCTTAACACCTTGCAGATTGAGATGGTAAATGGATACCCATTCTAAGGGTGTGTAGGTCTGTTCCCCAAAACTGTAATTTTTGTAAATGGTAGTACTCCTTTAAAATACTCTGTCTCATAAAAATAGTTTATTTTGAACAAATTTTAGATCGTTTGGTGTGATTTGTTTGAAAACCCTACAAATAGTTAGGTCTCAAATGATATGCTTTACAACTGTGTGTGTAAATGTATACTAACAGGCAGATATACACTAGCATATACTAGCAGGCAGGTATCTGTTATGCCAGCACATCTGTAGCACACCTTTGCTAGTTGTAAAATTAGATTGTTCTGAAACTGATAGTACATATGAGTTGAGCATCAAAAATACAGGGTAAAAGTGGCAATCTTATAGTAAGGGAAAAGGTTATACATCTTATTTGAATATTTTTATCTCTTTCAGGTTACTAGTTGGCATTTTGGCATAATATTCTGCTCAAGAATGCAATTTTACACTGCCTTAAGTCTTGCTATTGTATAAAAATAGTATCTGATGTAATCTCAGGGTGAAATTCACATAAAGATCTTCTTAGCAACAGATGAATCTGTCTAAAAAAATCGTAAGAAAAGGCTACTTGTTTACTTCAACTGCAGTTATCAAGTCCATGGTAACTAACCCACAGGTTAATGGATTACCTTTATTTAATACATTTGTAAAGCAAGCATTTTGCTCTCTAAAGATGCTTAAAGCATTCTTAAGTTCAGAATAAAAGAAGCATGACTGATACAGTCGTATAATTAGTAGAAAATACGTTGTCACAGGAAGTAGTTGCTCTTGGCAGATGCACACTTCTGCTGAAGAAGGCTAGAGATGAGCTATTTAAATTCTTGCTTCCATGTACTTTAACATGTTTTAAGTGGGGAGATGTGTCAACAAAACTGAAAATTGGCTACAATTGTGTTGTTGTGTTTTCAAAACAGTTTCTGAAATGTTTTGTCCTTGTTTGAACTAGAATGGAACCAATTCTCTTTTCAACAATTTTACATTTCAGTTCAGTCTCTTCTAAGTGACTGCACTTTCTGAAGTTAACAACATATTTTTCAGACAGTGTCTGCTTCTGGATTTGATAATGCTTAGTGTTTATAGTTGTTACTAAGGTAACTGTATGAATGATATGCAGAAAGGCTCTTGCTTATACTCATTCCTATAGAAAACAAGGTCAGTACTAAATTTCCTGTGTGCTGTAAGTGAAAGGGCACAAAAGGGTTGTACCTGTAGGGAGAAGCGGCAGGACAGGTGACCCAAAACTGACCGTCAAAGTATCAAAGTATTCCATCCCATACGCATTGTACTCGTGATCCCTCAGCTTTATACTGAGGGTCAAGCTCTCTTCTTCTATGGCCAGCGTCTGAGGAGGACTCCGTTTGTCCTTCTGCCTTTGATCCCGCTCCATGCGTTTCTGAATCCAGTTCCCGTCTGCTGCTGAGTCCAGGGTGGGACTTTCCCAGGGCCTGCCCTGCAGCATCTGAGCTGATGCGATCATCATTTGGGGGACCTCAATGTTGCTTTTGTATATAATTCTATATATGTCATTGTTTCCCATTAATATTATTATATCTTTTCATTGTTACTGTTTCATTAAAGCTGTTAAGCTGTTTTAATTTTTCCAACCCATAAGTCTCTCTCCCTTTTCTCTTTCCCTTCCCCTTCAGGAAAGGGAAAAGATTAATAGAGAGCATCTCTTTTCTAGCCCAGCCTTAAACTTTAATATGTTTTCAAATTGTTTTGAAATACTCTCAACTTATATGTTTTACATGAGAGGGGTTACTGATTTGACAGTTAACAATGAGGTGTCTTATAGAGGGAATGAGAACAATTAGGTACAAGGTATGGTGCTGAACATTCAAGATCACTGCTTGTGGACAGTGTCTTCTCTTCTAACCAACCCAGTTTTTCAAATGCTGTTTGTAACAACTGTTTGCTGGATGTTGACAAAACATGTACTATTTTTCTTCACTTCTATTCTTACATTTTGTGCTTCGTTGTTAAAAGCTTCCTCATCTCGTCCCTGTCCTTGGATCTCACCTCTGTTGGTAGAGCAGATGTGCTAGAGGCTGAGGAGAAGTGGCAAAGCTAAACTCAATTAATTAGCAAGCTGAGTAGCACAGCTGCTTGTGAAAATAGTTTCCTCTTTGGTTAATAGAGTTTTATTAAAAGTAGAATATAAAAACTTACCAATTTGATACCATTTGGTTTCAGAGGGGAGGAAAAGATTGGCAAGTTCTGAGAAAATCATAAGGTCCCTTTTCCAAATGTCATGTGTCTAAGTTTGCTCAACAAAGTTCATGTTTTACTTTTTCATCTTCTGTTGCATGAAAAATCAAAATTAAATGTGTCATAACCAAAATAAAATTCTTATATTCGGTATTCTTCTGGGTTTTTTTCCCCCACAACAGATTATGCCTAAGTGTCTGGTTTGGATTTGACAAACATTATATACATACAGACCATTTTTGTCTTATGGAGGGGTAAAGATATCCATCCCTTGTGGAAGGATAAAAGTAACTTAGCCTCATAGGTATCCCTGTTGTTGTTATAGTAAGATTAAGTTAAGGGGTTAGAGGACAATTTTTTTTAAACAAAGTTATTAATAAATTGACAAATAACTGAATTGCCCTTTTCAAGTCTCATTTAGTTCACAGACAGAATTGAGGGCAACAGGATAGTTTGGTTCTTGATATTATTGGCAATATTACAGCCTTTCCATAAATTGAGAGTTTTGCCATAACTGTTTGTTCAGCAACCGATGTTCTCCAGATTCATTAAGTAGTTAATTTGTCATGAGATTCCCCCCCCCCACCCCTCCGATTCTTAAAAACTCTCTAGCTACGGCTTTTGAAGTATGCTTAGTTGTTTTAGAGCAATAGATTACTTTTTTTCAGCACAGTAATTAATTACAAACTTAGATTAACTTTGAAGTGGTCTGCTGAAATATGTAGATGCTGGTGCTCTTTCATGTGGGTACAAATGACACTGCACACCGGAGCCTGACCAGAATTAAGGAAGACTACAAAGCCCTGGGGGCGCGAGTGAAAAATGTCAGTGCTCAGGTTATCTTCTCCTCAATTTTATTGGTTAGAGGTAAGGGTGAAGCCAGGAATAGAAGGATAATGAACGTCAACTCCTGGCTATGTGGCTGGTGTCGTCATGAGGGTTTTGGTTTTTATGATAATAGGACATACTTCAGTGACTTTAATCTGTTAGGGAGGGATGGGTTCCATCTG
>VZSC01008079.1:763342-778272 GCA_013398225.1 Steatornis caripensis
GGACAAGGGGCAATGGGCACAAACTGGAACACAGGCAGTTCCACCTGAACATGAGGAGGAACTTCTTTACTGTGAGGGTAACAGAGTACTGGAACAGGCTGCCCAGAGAGGTTGTGGAGTCTCCTTCTCTGGAGATATTCAAAACCCGCCTGGACGCATTCCTGTGCAACCTGCTCTAGGCAAACCTGCTTTAGCAGGGGGCTTGGACTAGATGATCTTTAGAGGTCCCTTCCAACCCCTACCATTCTATGATTCATTCTATGATTCTATGATATATGTAAGTATGGTTGTATGGCAAGGCAATTATTTTGGAAAGTTACATTTTACACACATACATACACACTTATATTACTGTATTTGTAGAAACAGTGATAAGAAAAGTAGGGTTGGGTTCTCATTTTAAGGAAACAGATTACCTCTGGTGTTTAGGTGAGAGAACCATTAGCTTTATTCTAAGTCTAAAATCTAGAATCACTGCATTTTTTTAAGCGTGTCTTTATTATCTATAAATGAAGACATTAATGCAGCTGAATGAGGCTCACTTTCTCCATTCTCATTTTCTGAGGGCTGGTTTATTCTTTTCTGCTCCCTCCATTTCTTCCAAAAAACACCAAAACATTTCTGTCTTAAATGAGTTCTGAGAGGGAACTAAAGAGAAGAAAAAACCTCAAATAATAACAAATAAGGGAGAAAGGAAGATTTTCTTCAATATTTGCCAGTACGTCAGTCATCTGACCATTCTCATCTCTCCCAAATCTGAAAATGGTCTCTAGCTTGACCAAATTCTGTTTTTTGGTAATAAGGTATATCAACCAAATTTCGAAATCAGTGTAAGATAAAGTAACATTAATTTTTTTTTTCCCCTCAAAATCCTAACAGTTCAAGTTCAAACTTCTTGAAAAGGTGGAGTAGTGATTTTTTTTTTTTTTTTTTAGTTTGGGAGCTTGTTAGGCTTTTATTTCTAAGAAGTATCTTGTGTGCTATCTTAAGGATGAGATTTCTGTAAGAAGTTAGATGGAGGGGATTGTACTCTTCATGCCTTTCAGTGCCTTAGATAGTCTTAGTTTACCAAGCAAAAGTTTTCTTTTATCTATTACTTTCAATGAAGAGTAGGGAAAACATTTCTAAAGCTTATCTACAAAAGTAGTCCAATCACTTCATTCTGTTTTCAAAGACATTGTAGTTATTCTGGACTTGCAGTGCAGTTGTACTGCCTTTAGGATTAAATTACATCAACTTCAAAATCTACTTCCAAATAAGTTTTCTGTGATAGCCTCAGAGTGTCAAGGTATATAATTTGTACTGTATGTTAATTTTTGCTAATTTTCCATCTTAAAAGTAATATGGACAGATATTTAGGAATGAAGTTCAAACCTGATGTTTAAAACTAGTTTAGGCATGTTCATTTTGTGCTTGAATCAGGGTAGTAGCTGATCTGGACACAAAGCATTGGTAATTCTTAGGTGAAGCTAATTCATCTGTGTGGTCATCCAAAAGCTCATGCAGAATACATACATAAGCCTTTTCAAATCTTTCATGAGGTTCTCATTACAATCGAATTAAACCATAAGCATTTCTTTATCCAATTGTTACAGTGGAAGGGAAAAGACCATCTTCTGACTAATAGATGTTTATTGTGCTATTTTGAAATTAATGAAGAGGATGGCAAAGCTGCCAGGGACTTCACAGCCCCAGGGTTTTGCTTGCTTACAGTATCAACTCATTTTGACCGAGGTGCTTCTGTTGAGCTGAGTGATTAACACAGCGGTTTTGCCTGCCTGACTGCCCTCCCAAACGCTGACCTCACCAAGTAACAGGGAAGAGCTGGAGAGAAAGAAGAGTTCTGCAAAGATTTCATCATGGACTCCGTATCCCTCCTAACACTGGATAGATCTCAGATGTGCTAAGTAGGGCACACCACCTCAGGTATCTGGCAAGAACAGCTGCTGCCCAGCAGTGCCCTTACTGCCAGTAAGAGATTTGTCACTGGTAGACTCCCTTCTCTGCTGTCCCAGGGAAAATGCAGTGGAGATTTAAAGACTTGTGATGTGTTGCAGAACTGCTGCTAGTTTGTGCCTCTGATGTTGTTTCAGAAAACATCATTCTCCTGTTTTCCCTTCTGTGAATGTGTGCGTGAGAAGCCTACTCTGTACAGCCGGACAGTGGAGCATCTCTCCTGCAGAATGAAGGGATGGGAAGAGAGAGGGTCTTTGCAGATAGACCTATAGGACTTTGATTTGTAACACGGGTGCTTTTTTAAGGAGATAGTACAGAAATCCTCCATATAGTGATGTCAAAAGATATGAGAAACTGCAGCCTAAATTAACTGTCAGGTATTCTTCACCAGTAGTATAAGACAGTCTTCATTCATTCCCAGCTGCCTCCAGATTTCTGGTGCCCCTTTAACCGTGCTGATGTAGAAGGCTGTGCTGCCATATGGTGAACTGGATAGGAAATTTTTTTGAGATTAAAAATAGCCAAGCAAACCTGTGCACGTAAAAGGCAGCATAGGGTAGAAATGAATGGTTTAGGTTCAATTAAGTTACTAGTTCAAAGGCAGAAAGTAATGTTGCTCTAACTCTGTTTTGATAAATCAATGAAGTTACCTAGCAAAGATGATGTAATATTTTGGGGAGTGGGGTGATGGTGGAAGAGTGGGATTCTTGATGTGGCAAAATGGATAGAATTATTGCTATTGGTTATTGTATATCTTCACTGATAGTTATTACACTGTACCCATTTTTTCTCTTTACCAAAAGAACCACTACACTAAACTGAAACAACAAACAGAACAAAAAAGTTAATGGCTATAGCACAACTTTTGTATTTCAGATTGCAAAAAGTTAACCAAGAAGTCAACTAAAAGTTAATCAAGTAACATCTGTTATAAAGATCCCTGTTTTCCTGGGGGGGGGGG
This sequence comes from Steatornis caripensis, assembly GCA_013398225.1. Lineage (NCBI taxonomy): Eukaryota > Metazoa > Chordata > Aves > Caprimulgiformes > Steatornithidae > Steatornis > Steatornis caripensis. The sequence goes on from VZSC01008079.1 coordinate 766,260, forward strand.
GGGGGGGGGGGTGGATGGGTTTTGTGTGGTTTGGTTCGTTTTTTACAGTTATAGAATAAAAACAAAGCAAACTGGTCAAACTCTATCTACAGCTTGTTCTAATGTGGGACAGAATAGACACAGCACCAAAGAATAATGCAATTGTATATCTAGTTTCAAATACTTCCAGCCAATCTGTGATACTCCTTGTTGCAGGACATTATATTCAATCGTATATGTAGCTGTTAAATGGATTAGATAATTGTATTCTACTATTAACTGCTCCTGAAATTACATCAAATCTTATGCTTCAGCATGTAAACTACTTACCTCTGATAGTTGGAGGCATATACTTTCAATTCCTTTGGAGTGTTTCGTTTTGTTGAATAGTACCATGCCCCTCTCTACAGATTTGGAGAACGGGAGCTGCAAGAAAACAAGATAACAGGCTCACTAAATCAAGGGAGTGATCTGATTGTGAAGACTTTGGGAAACCATTCGTAATTCTTCTTTTTTTCTGTTTCTCTGTACATACTTTCCTATCAGAATTGGTGCATGTGAATTTTACAATTTTTCTATAATGCACAAAAAGCATTCGTGCTTTTAAAATAATCCATTATTTTTAAAGTAACAGCACACTGTATGTCTAAGCATTCTATAATATAAAATGTCATATAAAATCAAATATTGTCATTACAGATGTGTCTTTTTATGCATGAAGATTGATAGATGTGATTAGTCATATCCTCACACACAGTTAATTTTCTTTTGGACCTCTTCTTTTTTCTGATCTGGTTGAAATGGGCCAATGCACCCAAAAACTACTGGTGCCAAAGTAATGACTGGTAGGTGGCTGGAAAGAAGACAAAAACTGTGTCTGTCTCATTTCTTCAGGAAACTCATAAAAATGTGACTGTGATTATTTAGAATAGGTTCATATAGGCAACATGTATTTGTTAGCAAGTGGCATTCATTGAATATCTTTTCAGTGTTAAATTTCTGCGTTGAGAAGCTGCATGTGTTGCATTACTGTTCTTAAGTGAATATAATATTTCTAGAATAAATATACTGTGGGGAAAAAAACATTTTAGTTTTCTGTCAATGCAGGAAGGATAAACTAGTAAAATGAATGATGTATTTTTAAACAGTTTTATTAAAAGGAGCATGTAGGCATGTAGACACTCTTATTCTGGAATAGGAATACCAATCAGCTGGAAAAATTAAAAATAATTAGAAAAAAATGTACATATTTTGCATTTGTTTAACTAGAGTGGCTTGTAAGCTAACTTAATTTAAGGAGCACAGCCTTTTGAGAACAAAAAGACCTATTTCTTCTGGGCCTAATTATAAAACACAGTCATGTCCTCGTACACATTTTTGTAAACTATTCTTGATTCCAAGAGACCAAAGAGTCTTAAAAATGTCTAAAAAGAGTCTTTAGCATTAACAGAGACGGGGGCAGAAATTGAAGATTAGTTATGTAAAGTGAGTTTCAACATCAGCTCACGTAGTACTTCATAAAGGTTTGAAAATTTGGGATAACTGCTTAATTTCTTTTGAATTAATTACCATCTAGATTTCACCAAGGATTAGAAGTGCCATGTGCAACTGTTAAAATTATGCCAATCAATTATGCCAATCATATTAATTCTGAGTAGTAACTGGAAGGTAATAGCGACAACAAGATGGGTCTGTGGATGCGAAAGAGCATTTAGTCTCCAATCTAAGAAACGCTTAAATCTGTGCAAAGTACAAAACTTTGCCTGCTGAGGCTTTAAATCAAATTTAGCCACTTTGGTCTCTGATTCAAGGGTCCTGTCACATGATGCTTTAAGTATATAAAGTTTGTTATAGATAATATGACTTGTGCTATTTCAAAATGCACTCCTCTCTAACTAAACAGTAATATTTTGGTGTTTTTGTTGTATTTTTAAACTTCATACCATGAAAAACGTGCTTGGTGCTCAGCAGATACTGAGAGACATTTCAAGTCCCAAGTAATTAACAAAATAAGTTACATACATATTCCAGAGAAAAAACACACAGTGAAACAGAGTCAGTTATTGATAATAGTGGATATATTTTGTGTGAACTTACTGGGGTTTTTTAATTTCATTTTTTTAAAGTATTAAAATGCTATTTTTTTTTAGGCTCATTGATGCTACTGGCTGTTTCAGCCTCAATATCGTAAGGACTTAAGTTTTCTTAGCAACAGTGATTAAAGCGATTCTCTTTCCTCTTACTGTTGTATGCTTTTGAGCCTGTGATGAATACATTCCCTCACTTGCCCTCATAGCATTCCCAAGGTATTGAACTGGATGTTTATCACAGTTCTAAAAAAGATGAATGGGTCTATCACTTTGTCAATAATGTACATTGCCCTCCTAACAATATTTGTTTCTTTTGTGTTACTTCATCTTCCAGCTGTAGGATTGCACCTAAATAATACAGTACACCAAAATTTATCATGAATCATATGAAATTATTCTAGGACAAGAGATTACCTATTTGCGCAGTGAAACTGTTGTTCCTGGGTGTAATTATGCTGACTAAAACTAATAAAGTATAATCCTATAATGTCAGAATAAACAAATGACAAATGTCACACCTTTTGCATCTTATTTAAAGCTGGTTTGGCTCTTTATGCTATTTTTTTGTTACATAGCAATACAGTATTGGTTGGACTTGATGATCTTAAAGGTCTTTTCCAACCAAAACAATGATTCTGCCTATCCACTGAATTTCTGCATCCAAGTATTTATTTCTAGGCTTTTAAAAAAACATTTGTTTTCCTTAGACAACATAGCATCCTTCTCCTAAGCAGAAAAAACAGGGAGTGGGGGTGAAATTATAATAATGGGGTAAGTCTCTCAACATATAAAAATCAAGGTGCCCTTCATCCTTTGTAATGATGCCTTTTGAAATCAGCTCCAAGAAATTTGCAAGACTACTTTGTTCTTAATTGCAGGATGAACACACACACACACACACACACACACACACTGGTCTGTATTTCATCTCGTGAATTTGTTGACTTCCACATGTAAGCTATATGCAAACATATAAAGCCAATGATTATCCTGTTGTCATATGGATGCTGTTTGACCCATATATGCTTCATCAGGAACACGGATTGTGGAACCAGTAGGGAAAGACATACTTAACGTGGGAAGCCTGCTGAAATTGGTGAGAGCATCTTATGTGACACGTTGCCCACAGCAGAAGGCCATGCTCTGGGCACAATCCTAGTTAAATGGGATTCATACTGCCTGGGTTCTGTCAATACTATGTTTCAATCATTAGAAGACTTAATTTTTCCCTACCTACTTCAGAAAGTGAACGTGCTGTCTTGGCATCACTGAAGACTTTAAGCTCAATGACATTTTTTTTTTAAAGTGCTGTTAGCCTGCGTAGTGGGAAAAGGTCACGTACTCTGTGATCTGCCTATTTTTATGCCAGTCAATGAGAGCTTGGTTTGCAATTGATCATTTATTCAGCAGAAAGAACGCTTAAGATGCTGCCTTGCGTATGTCCAACCTGGTTATTTATATTCCATTGTGAAATGTCCTAGTTGTGAGAAAGCTATAAAAAGGTTAACACACACCTGCTGTAAAGATTGTCTAGCCACTACAAATATACTATATCTAGATTCAGGACAGACACTGACTATAATCAGTATTGGCTGTATTATGGTCTTAGTAGATGAAGGATAGATAATGGCTCTCTTACCCATCTCTCTTTTTGAGGACGTATCAGAGCTCATCACGAGTTAGTGCTTCTTTTGCTAAATGCTGTTGCAGGTATTTCTGAAGGGGACGAAAAAAAAACACCAAAAAACTTCCTCTGATGAATTCTTTAAATAAGGAGTCATGAATGGACTATTGTGTCCTCAGTCAATGTATACATTCATCCACTGGAGGCAACAGGTACCTAGCTGCCATATACTTTGTCCCATACGACATTGAGAACTTTGTTGTGTTTGTGCCATCTTGGGGCAAAAGCCTATGAATACAAAAAGAGTAAAAGCTGCTTACGTTGCACACCAGAAAGGTTCAGGTGATAGTGGCTGCTGAACAGAACATGGAAAAGGCTGTAGCAGCAAGCAAACACAGGTCACTTAAAAAAACAAGTGACCAAACTGCATCAGTTCAGCCAGCAATCTAGTCTTAGATTTCTCATCGATGTGGGCTCTTTTGTAGCAGTAGTTGCTAGTGGCAAATCCTTTCAGGTGCAGATTGCTGCAGGACTGTCTGCTCCTGATGTGACCACAGTTAGATGTTCTGTATTCTTCTCTTGCCTGGATGATAGCAAAGCTCTCTCCTGAGCCACAGAGGTGTTAGCCAACAGGTCAGTTCAAGCAGTACTAACTACACAGAGCACTGCAGCCCGGCTCAATGGCAGCTGTGAACAGATCAGCCTTCTCTTCCACTCTGTACACAAGTACACCCAAGATATCTATTGCATGTAATGCAAAGTGAAATTATTTTTCTCTGACTTCAAGGCATGTAATTTTTTGGGCTCAGGATACAAAAAAGGTCATCGTGCTGTAGAATGAGGGGTGAAGATGACAGTTGTATGACAGCTGTGATACAGCAAAACAGCATGGCGAGATTGAAGTCCAGGTGCAGTGTTATAGAATGTGTGATTATATAGGCATAAAATTATAGAACAGTATATAATTCTGTGTACTCTTAAGTATGTTTCCATACACATCTGTATGCATACACACATATGAATGTTCCTTGCAAAGCAGAAAATGTAAAGAAACAGGAACGAGCACAGCTAACTTAAAGCACTTTTGAAAGGTGTCTGTGTACTTTGGGTATGAGAACTGCTTAAGAGTCAGCCTGAAAAAGAGGGACTTGGAAAGCCGGAGGTTAAACACCTATACAAGTTCAAATACCCTCAAGTACTTGTAATGTGCTAATTTAAAATAATAATGCTTTAACTAGCAAATATTCAATAGCTGATGAGACAGATCATTTCATTGTTAAGTTCACTTAACAAAAATGTTCTGTGAGAAGCTATATTGTCAACTGGTAAATTGCTGTTTAAGGAAGACTTGCTATTGCAAGAGTATTAATAACATCTTACACCAGTCTCAGTGTTTTTAGGATTCCCATTGTGCTGTATGTGATAATGTATTATGCAGGTGGAATACTTTTCCATACTGGATGGTGATGTGTATACCTATAATGTCCTTTGAGACTAGTCCGCATGCAGTTGCTGGTATCGCACTGTTCGGCAGCCTGCTGCAGATAAGAATGAGTGATGATGCCCTAGATTTTAATGGAAATTTTAGAGCCTGTGCAGCAGTAGGGTGCAGTCTTCAGCAGAGAAAAATGAGCTGACTTACAGACATGAGGGGTCATCAAGAAAGATAAAGAAATAGGACGTATACTCCAGGCTAGGCAAAGCTTTTTAAAGGATATTATGGAAATGAGGAAGAACCAATTTAATTTTTATAATGTCACTCCATTTAACTTTAAAATACAAGGTCAAGGTACTGTGTTTTTTGTAATGATTAAAGATTTGATTTGTTCTTTTTGTTGGAACCATTGAATGTTTATGTGGCAAAGACTGAATGTGACAAAGAGGTGAGTTCGGAAGCATCAGAATTACATAGCAGTTCCTCCCCAAAATATATTAGAGTCAAAGAGAAAAAACATAGACACAAAGAGAAATTTGATAATCGGGTTAATTTTCATCCTGGCAGTCAAATTTCCTTAAGAAGCCTCTCTATGAAGTTGACTTGATCCCCAAACAGTAATTTATCTTGGTTTTATGTAAAATCTATTAAAATAACATTAATCATGTAGCTGATCTGAAAACAACTCCCTTTACAACTAAACTTCAGTGCTTCCGCTCTTAGCGAAACCTGGTTTACACATTAGATATGAGACTTTACAATGCATCAGATATGCGATACTGTCAGGACTTTTTGAAATTATGATGAATAGGTTGACTTTTTACTCCAAAACCTCATGCAAACACTTTATTTTTAATGAGAAAAGATGATACTGAACCTCTCCAGTATGAGTGCATAAAAATAAAAACCAGGCTGAAAATTTTCTAGATGTGCTCATCTTAGAAGGGATGGACAGCGTAGAGATGAGAAAGCATAGTAACTTTTATTACTTTCTTTTCTCCTTAAAGACAGTCAGATTCTTAATGAGTTTTAATTTTAAAAAAATGTGCAAGGTATGAATGATGAGTTCCGTTTCTAAAGAAATACATTAGCTCCCTGTTGAGGATCTCATAGAACCACCTACACAAGGCTGGTGTCTTGGATAGTGTTTTGGGCAGCTCTGAGTAGTCTACAGTTTGCACCTGAGCCCGTCGCTTTGCAGTTAGGTTGCCTGTGTCTGCACTGCACTACGACTGTTGTTGCAACTGCCTAGTAGATTCATCTAGAGAGTCTGTAACCACATCTTTGTTTAGTACAGATTGCACTTGCACTTAGTGTAACCAAGACCTCCTGACCAAGTCTAATGAGTCGAGGGGTGTATTATCTTTAAGTCAACTTGCCTTTTGAAGCAGCTATACTCCAAAGCCTAATAGTAATAGCTTTTTTCTTCAACTGCCATTCCCTGTTGTATGCTAATTTTAACTATGACTGTCACCAGACTGTCACCTAGACTTTATGAAAATCCTTTCCAGCTCCTAGAAGCTCCAAGCCATAGCTGCTGCATTATTTCATTCGTGTCTTTATGTTGAGCATAATAGGTCAGCAGTGGTGCAAAGCAGTGTGTAATATTGGCTGTTCAATCCATTACAGGTTCTCTTGAGTAGCTGTAGTTTGTCGAGGGACTCTGTTTTCACAAAGATCTTATTTCAGCCAGAAATAGGAAGTGCAAAGACAAGCAAGATAACTCTTAAGAAGTTGATTGGATATTTTTCAAACATCTAAAAAGTTTTGAAATTTGGCAGAAGCTTGTTTATTTTGATTCAGGTTATCCTCTCTTAATTTTTGACCTCAATATCAAGGTTATGATACAGATTTCTTGTCTAATTAAAGGTATGGGATAGAGGATTTCTTGTGTGTTTAAGCACTGTCTCTAAACACCTGTGAGTAGATTTATAGTCACTTCCTAAGAAACCATGCTTCTGAGAAGGACAACTTATGCTAAGTAATACTATTTTTTTAAATTATTTTTTATACTTCTAAGCTACTTTTCAGGAAACAGCTTTATGCTGTCTAGGGAATGCTAGGAAAATGAATGGGAATGGCTCAGTGAGATGATAGTCATAAAGACAAGGCTTAAGACGCATTTAAAAGAGGAAGGTAAAAAGGGTCTCTGAAATTAAGAAAAAAAGGCTTAAAAAATTGTGTACCTTGCTTGTTTCTTAAAAAATGTGGCTAACACTATATATCAAAACCATTGAGTAATAGGACAAGACACAGAAGTTTAAACATTTTAATAGCAAGATTCAGAGGTTAAAACTGAGATAAAGGTAGCCAGAAGATGCCAGAATGCTGAAAATCAGGCTGCTTTATGTTTTTAATTACCTCACTTTGACAAGGGAAGCCTGAGATGTCCAGATTTCAGAGGAACATACATTTAAAAATTTCAGGAAAGAGGTATTAATAATGGTAACACTGTACCAAATATGGAAACAGCATTTTGGTATAAATGCTTTGTTACATCAATAGAAAATATAAATTTTCAAAGCTTTTGCACTGCACCTATGAGTAGAACTTTCATTAAACTCATATAAATATATCTCTATGTCTTTTTTTTTTATTATTTGTAGTAGGGAATTTTGAAAATATAGTCAATGTTGGAAATGAGCTTTTGAAAATAAAAACAAAAGAAAAAGTCCTAAATTTGCTATTCGATTTTCTTAAATATACATAAATAAAAATTTATAAATCCTAGGTCTTCAGTGAAGAAATAAGTATAGTAGTGACTTGAAACAGGCAATTCTGTTGCCTGTTGTGTTTCGGTTTTTTGTTTTGTTTTAAAGGGAGTGCATGTATCTCTAGATTTTCAATGGTAAATTTCTGTAAACTGTAGTTTAAACTCCAGAATTATATGCTATTCTATACAACACATTAACATATTTGGTACAAACTAGTAATGCAAATGAGAAAGCTGCACAAATGTACTTACTCTAACATTTCTCAGAGAAGAAAACAGGCCTGCATGTTTGTTAACACTATGAGCGTGAAAGGTGTTTGCTGTGTCCCAATATTTTGTTCCTTGCAATATCTAGATTTTTCTGTGAGGTCAATTGAAAAAGAGGTTTGTGTTTAAAGCCTGACTTATTTACATGCTGTTTCTGCCTCAGCTGAAGTCCTGTCAAAAACAGAGAACTCAAATTGTGGCAAGAGTAAGGACCAAGGAAGTCAGTGAAGAGTGCTTTACCATGGTGCTTTTGTGTCTCATAAGGATATTCTTCTTGCTTTCCCTGGCAAGATCCTTCCATGCTGCCTAACAGATAAAACAAAGGTATAGCAATGGAAATGTAGTGTAAAAGAGAGGCTAATATTTAAAAGTGGGAGAGATAGAGGTATGATTTTATAATTCAATGTATTTTTTCCATTTTCAGCTAAAGTAAGGATACTTTGTCTGCTTCCAATACCAAGTAAGCTCTTACTGATTCAGAATTATTCAAATGATTGAAAACCCAACACTTATTTAAATAGGAAAACACAGCTTGTCTGTCTTTGTTAGACATAACGCTCTGAATTGCACTACATCTACGCTGATTCAAGGAATAGGTTGAGTGGAATTTTTCCCCCTCCTCCCTCTCTGGGGCCTTTAGGTAGAAGACTTACAACAGAATGCATATTTCTGTGAGTAAAGGCTCCCTTTTTATCTTACAAATTGTAGGAGTTGGTTTATAATAAGCAATTTGGAACAAGAAAATGGCAACAACACTTGTCTTGATCTAAGATATCTTTCTGAAATACTGTTTTATAGATCCATTTCTTATCATGCTCTCCTCTTGGAGTTCAAAACACTTCAATTGGAACACTTTCTTCTTGTCTGACTTAAGTTTCTAATGGAGATCATGTACACTGAGAAAAACAGTATTTTAAGCGCTCTCTCTGTCTAAAGGAATTGTGTGGTCTAGTGACTCTAGAGTATTTTGGGGAGTGTACTTTATTTATAAAAGCTGTGTTCTCATTTAAAATCCCATTGTGTTATGTATGTTATCACTGACAACCCTTCTGGGAAGCATCCTCCTGCCATCATTCCTGTATGGTTATTTACCTGGACAAATATATATCTTCTTGAGTCACCACTAGAAGAATGAATTATGTAACGTTAGTCTTTGCAGTTTTTCTGTGGACTAAGACATTCATTTTGACTAGTATCAGGAACTGGAAAAGTTAAATAATAATAATAATAAAACAAGAACAAAACACACACCCCCACACACAACCCCCCCCCCCCCCNCGCTTACGCAGGTGCTCGGATACTCTGCAGGTCACTTCCCTTGTGACTGAAGGAGGTGTGGATTTTCGTTTTTTGAAGGAAATGCTTCACTGTACATGTGAACTTCTAAGAACAGTTAGGCAAAACTACGTTAAAATTGCCAAGGATGTGAGAAATCTTGACCTATATTTGAAAACGCTCTGTGTCAGTTCCCCTGCCCCTGCCCCCCCCCCCCGAAAAAAAAAAAAAATTGCTTGTTGCCATCATGTGTACTTCACATAATCCTCTTCAGTTCTGTACTCTTCAGAAAACAGGGAGTCTAGAATAAGGCAAAGTGGGGTCTCATTCATCTGAAAGCTGCGAGTACATTTTTTCTTAACTTTTATTCTGTCTTGTGAATGTCCAATTTCACATAAAACAAACTGTTGCAGGACCTCAGTGAATTCAGCCTTGTCTCACCTCCATTTGCAGATCACTGTTTCTTTTCTCGCCAGAACTGACTGTGGCTTGCTTTCTATCTGCAGGTTGATGCTAAGTTCATAAAACATTTTCATATTAAGAAAAGTGGCGTTTGACAATCAGCAGTGTCCTTAATTGGGAAGTAATCAAGATTTAGAGCATGTCTATCATGCAAAGTGAAACACCTGAGATGTTGCAAGACTAGCTCTCATAGAAATAAATGTATGCTTAGGCTATTCCCAAGTGTTATGGCATGTAAAACGACAAAGAAAATCTCAGTGTAGGTTTTTGGCAATAGCAATGGATTTATTTTTTTGCTTTTAATTATGCCCTTTGTTTCCTTTTCTGTCTGGTCATCACATCATGTCAAGACGATGCGTTTTAGTTGATGTGTTAATTTGTACCAACTCATGAAATGTTTTGATGGGCTGGTATTTATCCTGGCTTCCTATCTGTCTTTATGCAAAGAGATATTATTTACATCTGTTCCATGTTATTTGCTGTTTCCTGATACAGCAATTAATTAAAAGAAAACACACTTTAATTTCACTCAAGGATATGTATATGAGAACCACAGATTTAATAATTATGATAGTTTAAGCATTTTCAGATGACAGCTTCATAACAATGGTTCTATTTTGAGACTTTAACTCCTGGCAGACTTGAAGTAGGAAATTTCTGTCCAAAAAGTCCCTCCTTAGGTCTCCTTGAAAGCAGAGAGCAGGCAAGCTATGAAGAGGTGGTGTTTCAACCTTAGGCGAGCTGTTTTTTTCCCACTTGCCTCCTGAAAATACAAGACTCATGCAAAGGTGACTGCCTCCAGCCTCCACGAGCACAGAGCAAGTGTCGGAATTCTGCTCTGAGTGCTCCCCTCCCTTTCTGGTTTTCCCAGCAGTGCTGAACTGGGAGGACCTGGAGGGATTTTTCAGCCTGTTTTCCTGCATAAATAGAGCTTATGAGATTTCATTGCCCATCTTGAGTTTATCTATCTTTCATAGCATGTACTGTAACGAACTGTTCAGTTTTAATCAAATTGGAAACAGAGGTAGAGATTCCCAAGTAATTAAGCTCCTAGAATATCAGTAGCTGAGTAGGACATGACTCAGTGCTGTCATTGAGAGAGAGAGAAGCCGAGGTCAAAATTTAAATATTTCCTTTCTTAGCAACCCAGAAGCTAAGTGGATGAATCTTGGCCTGCAGACTATCACATGCTTACTGTGCCTTGCCTATTGAGAGACCCAGAAGAGCTGGAGCTGTAGGAGTGGGAGGGATGGGACATGTAGAGGACAAGGAGAGGAAAAAACCTGCATGAGGTCCTTTCTCAGAGAATGATGTATTGGGGTTTTTTTCCTCCTTCCCTGTAGCAGTTTAGTGTAGCTGAGAGAGTCTGCAGCATAGGTGGGCAGTTGTATAGGTAGTACGTTTCAAATTTTTGCAAGGTGTCCCACACAGGCACTTGTTCTGTGCATAGGGCAGTTCCTGATAAGTCATGGTGGAGGTCATCTCTGAGGAGCTGAAGAGTGGAGGAAGGGTTCTTAGTTCTGGTATAGCAATAGGATCTATTCCTTCTCCGTCAAATCTTGCATGAGATTAAAGCACTAACATTTCAAATAAGGACTGAGGGAGAAATGTGCAGCTGTTGGCATGCATACATTGGGTTATTAAATAAGGAAATATCACTAATTATTTCCAGGTAGACCCCTCCGAACTCTTTTTAAGAGCTCTTAAACTGAACCCATATTTAATTTTCTTTTCTATGGCCAGAAAAATTGCTTATCTTGGTGATTTCTTTAAGGCATGCATACTCAATCCTGTAGCTGTTAGTGATTCTGTAGAAAAACAGAAAGAGAGCAATGGATTTTATATCTAAACAAATATTTTGCTATTTTATATTAAAGTTAGAATTTCATGGCCAGTCTTCTACAGAAGTTATAAAATTACACTGTGTACTAGGTATGAAATGTCATGGATTGAAGAAAAATACTTTTTTTTTAATGTTAAAAATGATGATAAAGCAGAACTATGTGCAGTTAGAGGAATGACTTGGTCAGAATTATTTAGGAAACTGTGAACATTTCATCCTGCCTGAAATATTTGTGGAATATGTTAGGTACAGTTTGATCTATTCTCATTTTTAAGGGACAAAAACAGTTTTGAAGTCTGCAAAGTACATCTGATTTGAGTTGTTT
>VZSC01008079.1:778387-796274 GCA_013398225.1 Steatornis caripensis
ATTTGAGTTGTTTTTCCTGTTTCTTAGTGATTTATTAGCAATATTTAGTTTTATGTAACTTCTTAAATGGAATTTTAATGATTTATTGACTTACTTTGAGAAATTCTGTAGAACTTTTGCCCTTCAGTTAGAAATCAATATATTAATTTTGAACCAGAAGAATTTTTTCTGCGATTGACCACCATTTTCTCCTGCTGTGAGAGTTGCTGCGATACAGAAAATAACTTTATAGAGTCTAGTATAATTTTGAGTAGATCTCGAGTATAGTATTATTTCTGGTGACATTTTTGTGTGTTTATTCTTACTGTATTATTTTTAGTACTGATATAAAATAAGTACATAAAATCATTTGTATACGTGGACTAATTTTTAAACTCTCATTTTGTGAGGGACTGTTATGTACTAGAAGCCAGGACTCCTTTTTATCGTAAAACTTACTTTTCACTTCGATTTTTTTTGGAAGGGTTGAACAGAAGGTTTCTGCCCATTCCGGTTCTTTGATGGAATGTAATGTGCTTTTGTCATCTTCTGATTATAAAACATAATTTCACCATAATGAGCTAAAAATGGCACTGGTTTAATTCTGCCTCATCTTTTCTGAACATGGGAAACTATGTATCACTGCGCTTAAATATTACTGTTTTAGAAACTTGGAAGCTAGCAGGTATTATATGTTATCCTTAGAAAGTGAAAAGGAGTCTGATTTTTACTTAATTTGGTGTCTTCCCTATGTGAAGTTACTTGGTAGAAGTACAGGGAGTTTTTTCCCCAAAGCCACTTGCTGGGACCTTGTTAGAGTGATACTGAATGCCCTCAGCATCCATGATGCAGGGAAGCTGAACGTGTTGAACAACCTTCAGTTTCACACTTGTGCTTCTGGGTCAGGTCTCCAGTAAACCACCTTAACCTCATTAAATATTTCAGTAGAGAAAAAAATATCAACAAGTTTTTTTTGTTTTGTTTCTGTTTGTAACAGGTCTATGAAAGAGACACATTTTCTCAAAGAGAGGTAGTGTTTCCTGGATTATTTTTCAGGCCAATTTTTTTGCTTCCTGTCTCCCCTTCCTTAGCTTGCCCTTCTGCTGTTGTCAACACGTTTCTTTCAGATTTAATACAGCTATTTTGATATTGCCACTAGTTGGAGGGGTGAGGAGAGCTGAACTGAAGTTTATTGCTGTCTAGCAGAGAGTACCAAGGGCACATAAATGTTATCACATCTGATTTGATTTTATGGACTCAATTGTTTTGATAACATGCTTAATGAAAACATGCAAAAAAACCCCAATGAATTTATTTTTATTTCTAAGCCTTGATGTTTAAGACTCAGCCTGCTTGTCTTCACCTAAAAGATCAGGATGTCAAGATGCTTGTTTTTCACTGAAAGCAGATGTTCTAATAAACATATTGATTTGTATTTTCAAAATGTGGTGCTGTACTGAGAAAAATATGTTAACATTAAATATGCGATAAACATCAGTTCCTGAAAGTCTTACTATGTTTATAATATCAACTACTTTGAAGCAAGCTGATGAATTTAGCAATCAGAAATGAAATTATGGGAATATGTAAATCAGATATCCCTTGAGTAGCAACACTGGCATGTTTAGAAAAGCATTGGAATTAATAAAAGATCAGGTCTCAAATGCTATAATTATGCTCTGAAGAAGGAACAAGATGGATACACAGGCCAAGTCCCTGTTAGATACCAATGAAAATAGAGTGTAGCAGGAGTAGAGAAACACTCCAGTGGTTTCTGTAGGAAGTAAAGCCAGTCTCCTTAATTTAATGTGACTCAGTTGGGACAGAAAGCCTCTCCTCAGCACTAGAAGAGCTAAAACAGCAGCTCTAAAAGAACAACTCTGAGGAATCCAGAGTTGGTGGAAATATGAAAGGCAAAGGAAGTGCCATAAAAAATCAAAACAGAGGAAGAATCAAGACAAACGTGATTGCTGCTTACAAACAGGGTGGTTTGTCGTCTGTCCCTCGCCACTGACGTTCTCCCAGTGGTTAGTCTTGCTGAGATGCTTGCAGCAAACGCTGCCTTGATGGTGACAGGCGGAGGAGGAGGAGAAGCAGAAGGTGGACAATTCATTTTGGCTGCCAAAATCCTCCTGTAAATGATTTGGTAGGGATTTTTGGATCTGTCTTAAGGTCAAGAGGGTTGACCTTATGCTATATTATACTTTTAGTGCAAGGCAGAGAAATAACTTTGTTGCTGTAGTCATACTTCTTCCTCATCTTTTTGGAAAAGGAATATTTTTACTGTCTTGGCTTCTTTTGTTCTGTTTTTATGCTAATTGAAATTCCAAGTGTTATTTGAGTTTTGCCTACTTTATCTCGTTGAACCAGTACCTTTAGTTTGTTCATATTGATGTAATGCAAGGCCATAACGCAATGATCTATGGCAGGTAAATTATTAAGTGAGACTGTACGTCATACCTACTTTACTTGCTTTGCACTTGAAGTTATCTGTGCGTAAACAGTAGCAAGCCTAAACCAACTCATCCTCTTGCCTATCACAGTAATTCTCCACAACCGGGAAGCCTCTTTTGCAGGCTGGATATTACCCATTTATCCCTTATAACTTGTTACAGTTGCCATCAAGTCAGTATACGCTGACCACTAGTCCAAATCTTTCTGCCAGTATTTTTTTCTTACAAGCAGGCACGATGGGATTAGTGGTGGGTTTTTCTATCTTACCTGGTACGTGACTGATTTTCTGGTTTCCACAGAATAAAAAAATATCCAAAAACATTTTTCATGCCTGTCAAAAAGTGTTTTTTTTAATATTTGTGATGTAGAACAAGTATGCATGGATTTTCTGATTTAAAAAAAAATGTATCTACTATTTTAACTTGCTTTAAGATGAAGTGTAAAAGGTGTGAATGAAAACTCAAAAAGTGATGGTTGTATAAATAACGTCCCAAATGTTTGAAAGGAGTCATATCTGCAGTAGTTTGTCTTAAAGGGAGGCTATAAATGACCAGCACCAGAGAGTCAATATATATAGCTTGTTCAATATTTTCAGTCTGCTACTTTTATCTAATGGGTTTAGGGTTTTTTTCATAGCCAGAGGCATTGACAAAGGACAATCTAGTAATTTCAAAAGAAGGAGGTAATATATAACAGCTTAAATATCATAATTGAAAGGAAAACAGAATGCTGAGGCACATGTATTTGTTCCAGTGCTGCTGAGTTAAAGACTAGGAGTGGTGCTTTCAAGGTATGGATTCCATAGGAAAGCAAATTGAAGTTTTTGAGGTTTTGAAGCACAGGAGGCATATAGAAAATAGCTTGGCTTATGCAAGAGTATGGATATTTCTGTAAGAATCAGGAAAAGCTGTGAAATAATAAAAGTGTAATACCTATCTGCTTTTAATTTAAGAGAAATAAATTGATTTAAATGTGGCAGAAAAATGAAGAAGTATGTTCACACTGAGTTGGAGTAAAATCACTTATTTAGCTAAGAAAGCTGTCCTGACGCTAGAGTAATTCCATCAGTATTACTGATGTCTTTGAAAACTTAAGGGTAGGCTGTGTTTGAAGAAACTAGGCCATGTTGTTATTTTTAATATACTGGGACCTATTATGCGAGTAGTTTGATTTGTGACAGTCAGAAGCAGATTGAAGATGGAGGATGAAATTTTTGTTATCATTGGCATTGTTTGCTCAGTTATAGCTTTGCAGAACACGTAAAATATCAAAATATTGTAAATATCAGTAATTGCAAATTAAATATGGTATCAAATCAGGCTATAGTCACAACTTACTACTATCATGTGTAGAGGTAAATGGAAAACTTGTTTGACAGAGGCTTATCTGTACATTTTGGTGCTACATCGAGATGGAAAATAATATATTTCGGTGGCATACACGTGTGCTACAAAATCAGTGAGTAGGTTTTTGGACTTACAGTTCAATTTTATGTATTTAGCCTGAAGCATTATAGTTAGTATGCAGTAGGACTGAAGTTTCTGTAGAAAAAAATGTCTTTTTTTCTTCCTGCAGTATTTCTATCAGTTCTCAAATTAAATTGAATTAATATACCAATAAGAAGCAACTGTGTAATTTGGGTTAGAAACACAAAGTGGACCTCTGGTCATGCACTTTACAGTTTAGTACTGAAATGACTTTCATCACAATTTCATGTCACATTAGAAAGGGAAGTGAAATGTAAATTTAAAGGAATATGACCCATTTTAACAATTACATCTCACTGGAAATAAAAGGAAAAAGATGTACTGGTTTTTTTTATTAATCCCCTGGTGAATATCTTTATAAAACCACAAGGAGTTAGTTTGATTGCAAAGCGTCAGCATTTGGAAGTAATAGTCTTTATCTAAATAATTTTTAATAAGAAGACTAAATTACCAAGGTCAGCCGTCATCTGAACTAATACTATATATTTTTTCAATGCTTCCAAGGCCCAGAGAGTGCTTTGTAACTTTTTGCCCAGGCAAGGATAAAGGAAGGCAAAGACAAAAATGTAACCCACGGATTTTTGAAGTGTCTTCGTGCAGGGGTAGGAGGCAGCTTTTAGAAACACAGGTACTCAGCTGTTACATTCAGAAGGTCTTCAAAAGCCAATATCAAATTATCCTAAGCTGCAAGTTGGATCATTCTGAGGAGCAAGGAAATTGAGACAAAGGTGATTAATGTCTTCCAAATGGGTTCGGTAGGTATACGTGGTGGAAAATTTCCTTTTACAAGCCTTGACTTTCTCTTTCCTTTCTTAACCCTGCAGATTTAAAAGTATAAGAAATATCCATTAGAGGAAGGGACAAATTCAGGTTAGCTTATTTTTATCAGAGTGAACAGGGAACCAGACAAAACTTTTGCTTGATATTCTCATAAGCCAGATTGTCACCTTGGTGAAATTCATAGTAACAAGTTCTACTAGGTGATATCTGCCTCTCAAGAGCTAAGTATGAAACAAAATTCATTAAGTATTAGTAAGAAGAACTGGAGATGCATTTGGAGTTATAGTTGGTAGCAGCACAGGCAGCAGTGACCTGGAATTGCTGTAGCAAGCTGAAGTGTGAAGTTACTAGACTATGAAAATATAGTAGACTACTGCTTTTTGAAGGACAGCTGACTAGACTACAGGATTTGTATGGGTAAAATACAGGAACTTCAGCCTTTACTCATTGTTTTGTGAAGAATGAATTTGTTACTCTTTCTGGAAGGAAGAGGCACAGTAAAGGGATAAGGTCTGGAAGCTATTAAAACTTTCAAAGAAATGTGGGACTCTTTCTGATTAGAAGCTTTGAGCAGAATATGAAAAGTTGTGTATCTCCATTTAACTTGTTAAAATATACAATTGTGGAGTTGCATTGTACCCACATTTCTTTGTGTACAGTAGCAGTCGTGGACAGTCAGCAATGCATCCAGGGCAACACCATACCTTGTGTTTTTCTTATTAGACGGCATCAAAATATGGAAAAAATAAATAATAGACAAAGCAGGGTGGAATAATAGTTTCCTAAGGCTCTCCAGCGAAGCAGTTTGCATACCAACTCAAGTAAAATTTTTATGTCCTGTATAAGCTATTTGTATAAACAGTTACTTACACTACAAACAATTCTATTAGCAATTTTAGTCAAAGTGAGAATGGCATCTCTTTGTTATTTTACAGTATTTATTATTTACCCAGAAAACAAGTCTGCAGCAATTTTCTTTTCCTTTGGTTTCTCAGGTACAGTTGATGTACAAACCCAATACAACTGTCAAAAAAGACCCAGTTCTGCTTTATAGATAGAATCTGCGCAGACCCTACTGTCAACTCTTTCAAATGCTGCTCTTTTCACAGAGTTGATAGTAATATTCAAATCATAATAATTCCTATAGTTTATGCTAAGAAGCAAACACTTTAAATTATTGTAAACTCCTTAGGAAACATTGCCTTCATTTTTTACTGTTTTTTCATCTCTTCCATCTCCATCAGCTGCCCCGAGATTCCATAATTCATGATAATGGCATAATAACAACAATAATACACACAAAACGGTGAAGATTGCGTAGCTACTTACAGCAAAACAGCTATGAAACAACATATACTTTTTGTTGGTTGTTTTAATCCTAACAAAGTGCCAGTAATGTGTCTCCAGATTAAATCAATGCGACCAAATGCTAGCAAATTGGTTTGGGGATAATTTTGGGTTGGTTTGGGGATAATTTTCTACCAATTGTTTTTACATTTCTCTGATTTACGTCATTTCATCTGGGTGGACACTTACCTCAACCTTATGCTTTTATACAATTTAAGGCAGAAAAGAAATGTATGTAAATGACTGAAGAATAGTACATTAATGTCAAATTTCAGCCTACAGATTTCTGAAAGTGGTGCATAGTACCTTTACACGCTTTTAGGATCTGCACCTTACCCTAAATTAAGGAAAGGCAATACAATATTTTTTTCTTATAACAGTTTGTACCAGCTAGTGTGTCTGACAGAAATTAGCTTTCTTTGTGGCATTTCTTCATGTTGCTACAGGGCTTTTCCATAAGTCAGTTATTGTTAAGCATGTTCATCTACTATAATGAAAAGAGGAATGTACGGGTAAGATTGCTCATAGAATACTTTCTGATTGAGTTTAACAGTAAAATGCTATTTCATTCCATGACAGGAGGAAATTAGATTGCAGAAAAAGTTGTATGATATATGTACAAGTTAACTAAGAAATAATAAAGTCAATGAAAGTATGCCAGTCTGGTACCCACTCAGGTAAGTGGATGAGGACTGTAATGAATTTTTAATTTACGTAACACTGGAAAAGCAACCAAACTGGTTTACTTCAAATCATCATCCACTTATATCTTTTTCTTCTTTGCCGTTTTAATTAGTACCAAGAATCTGTCTGAACCAGTAATACATATTTTGGTCATATTGCCTGGTCAGTTGTCACGAGCATTGTGAAAGACATCAGGGAAACAAGATGGAATCTGGCAATGTGATGGTGTAACACATTTGAAATTAGTTGTTAAATTCTTTAATCAATTACATAAATTACTTCTCTGTCTACAAAAAGATTAATCATAGATTCTCAGGAAAAAATAACAAAGTATAACTAACTCATCATGATATTGATGATGGTAGATTAAGCAAATGTGTGTTATTATTATTATCATAAAGTAGATATTGAACTCTTAATTTATCCCTTAAAAAAAAGGCAAAAAACTACAGAAGTTTCAAATAAAAAAAATTTATAAAACTAAAGAACCATAACTTTTAATAATTACATATTGTTTATGCACTAGATAAAATTGTTTGATGCAGGATTGGATTTGACAAAATAGGTTTTTGTCAGTTTTATTTGTTCTTGGCAAAATAAAGTTACTGGCAGCTGTCTAAACAAAGAAGGCAGTACAGTCAGAGCTTTAAAAAGAGAATCAAATGTCAGTGAGGGACCATTTTGGTGAGCATATTGTTCACATTCATTTTGTTGGTTAGGTAAAATATTGTGATCGAATAAACAGGGATGCATTGCTGCTTTTCAAATGCACGTGTTACAAGGTGGTTCACAAAGAATCAGCCTGCTCCACACAAAATACAGGCACCTTTATGTATCCAAAACTCTTATCTACTGGACCTTGATACATAAAAGTGTTTCTAAAGTCCATGTGCACAGTTGTGCAGGAATTTGTGCAATGTAACTTTTAGATGTAGCTAAACTGAGCATCGTGTGCCCCTGTTAACAACCTGAATTCAAGGCATACACTAATTATCCATATTCAGGAGAAGGATCCTTTGACTCCTTGAACAATGCAGTTTAATAAAATTAAACATATTACAGAAAGAAGATTAAAAGAAAAAGAGAGGCAGCAATGGGCGGAAGTCCATAAGCACAAGAGTGGCAACCCCCAGAACAAAAAATACTTCTGTTTGTAGCGATGTGCAGCAAGCTTGCAAATAGGACTACATCTAGCATCTCCAGTATTGCAGATTTTATTTATCCTTGGTTGTAGTTAGGGAAAGGCAAGCCACAGGATTGTCTGGGAGAGGATACAATAGGAAAAACAGAATGATAAATAAAATAGCAATGAATAGTAAAACCACTGAATAATTAAACTGAAAATTACAAAAGGAAAAGCAGCATGGGAAGGAAATTTAAAAAAAAAGGAGAGAGGGAAGACAAATTTCTTAGTGTTAGATTTTCTTGTTCTGTCTCCCTTTTAGGGAATTCCCACCTCATATTTAAGGTATGAACTGAAAGACATTGCCGATGTGATACTGGGAATGCCTGTAGATTTAGGATCTCTTGGACCTTTAATTTTCTTAGGAAAGCAACATATGATGTAATTGTAAAGTCTTTTATGAAGAATAATGGTGTTACTAACAACCTCATCACAAGCAGTTGTGATTTATTAATATTCACTATACTGCGTAATTATGTCAAGAACAGCTTTACAAGACACAGAACTGCTAATATTGATGTAGAAACCTCTGAATGTTTGGAAGTACAACTGAAATAGTGTTCTGCATACTTTTGGGGAGATCAGAAGTAATGCTGAAAATGTCATGTTAAGTAATTCCTTTGGGAATTTATCTTTCACTTTTCCGTTTTTTTTTTCCCCCATTTCCTTGTGTTTATGTTTGATTCAAAAAATATCATAACGCATGTGTTGTCACTAAGCAGTTGCTTCTAGGACCAGAAAGCACAAGCGAGAGCAAAAATGAAAAGCAATAGTGAATAGGGCAGAGTTTTCAAGCTGATTATGGGCAGAGTCCCCTGCTATTACAGAAACAGCCCCATTGACTTTGGTGAGGATTTTCTCCTGTGTTTACTCCATATTTCTTTTTTGCTTCTGTTCCGCTTGGAATTTTTCTGAAAGAGTGTGCATAATTTCTCATTTCAGGTAAGCCTTGGAAAATAAAAAAAATAAACTAATTGAAATGAAGAGTCAGGATATGTATGTCTTGGCAGTTTTAAGTTATCATACTAAATTAGTTAAGGTCATTATTGAAGTGTAAAACCATCTGTATGAGAGGTAGAAGTCCTTTAATGTATTGGTTTTGCAATTTATAGTCTGAGAGACTATTTAAACCTTACTTTAATGATGTCATTCCCAGCTTACTTACGCTTGAGAATCAGAAGAAAGAAAAATTAAGATGATGGGTGTTTATATTATCATCTGCTTTTCTTAGTAGCTAAAACCACAAAATGTTGAAAAGATGAAGTGCATAGAAGTGTCTGTGATCCTCTCAAAATTGTGATTAGCTCTGTGTGTATGAATATGATGAGGTCTTGTCTTTTCTGAGTTGTTTTATTTTTAATATTATATAAACTTTTCATTTTTAATTAAGCACATTTGCTCACTCTGTTCATAAAGTGATTAGAAACTATATAATTGCAAGTATAAGTAGATCGGATGGTCTTCTAAGCAAGCTGCGAATCCAAAGGACAGCATGCCCTTTCGCTTTGCCATTTCTGTATGAAGGGGTGAAATGTCAAGTGCAACTACAAGAAGCAGATTCAATGTCAATATTCCTTCTGTAGCACCATATAGTATACAGCCATGGGAGGCAACCCTCTTGCAGGCTCCCAGCACCTTTCCCTCATGCAGGTGTGTGGCAAAGATAGAGGGGGAATGAATAGGGAACTATAGCTGTTGACAAGTTTTAAATACTGAATTTAGGTTGCGAATAGCATCTTTTTTGGTTCATAGCTCTGGGATGAGCGTGTGAAAATGTGACTTTCAGCAAAATAGTTAAAAACACTTTTATCCGCTTTATACAAAAGTACTTCCTAAAAAACCTAAATGTCTTCATGTGTTGCTGTCATTTGTGCGGTTCCCAGCACGAAGAATAATCTGCTTTTTCTTAGGCTGTGGAATCTAGACAAACTTCATCAGCACATGTGTTTCAGTTTAATCATGTCAGGAGTGTCAAATGCACAGAGCGCTTGGAAAAAAATAATCTCAAATTAGATTATTTATGATGATCTGAAATCCAGATGGCCAGAAGCTTTCTCTCATGTTCTGGTGGAAGTTCACACTTCTCCTTCCTACGCATCCTGCGCGAGGTTCCCATTTCGGCAGTAGTGATCGTAATTTGAAAGACCATCTCCGCCACTGCACTGTTTTATTTCTTTACTTTGTAAGTAAGGCCTATTGCATAATATGCCACAGGATAAATCAGAAAATTCACTTGGTTAATTTTCTATCGGTTGAAATAAGTTTGGAGATCATTTAATAGTTGTTATATTACTTTTTGTGTGTGTACGAGGAAGGGAGAGAAACAAATTTAAGATGCTATGAACGCAGGCAAGATGCTCAGTAAGATTATTGAAAGAGGCTTTCAATTAGCATTTTACTTCATAATAGTATACCGACTGGTGATTATTTCTGTCATTTAGAAAAGCTGGTGCAAAGATAACTTCTAATTTCTGCAAATTTTAATTCAAAAAACTTTGGAGTTCAGGAAGTAGAATTTCCCTTCTTTATTCTCCTTCCCTTGATTTCCTATTCCAAATGAACAGTCCTGCTGCCTATAAGTAGAGGTTGTGTTCCGAGTTATTTTTACTGTAAGCGGTACGGATCTTAAGTTCACATGGGTGCATGCAATAGCACAATCATTGCAGGCACCTTGCTGGAAATAAGCCATTTCTTGTCATATATTTTCCCTCGGACTATACATCTTGCAGTTATGATTTGCCTGTGTAATGCTCCCTACTGCATGATGCAAAGGCTCTAGTGCGAAAATCAATGTGAGGTAAAGTGAATGCGTACAAAACCTAGCTATTCGTTTTAACCTGGGCATTACCAAAACTGAGGTGTGCACTGGAAAAACCAATGACTTTTCAGCCTCACAGTAATAGAGAATATTTGCATTTAGGCAAACTACCTGACCATTATTGCTATTTATTCCTAATAGTGAATCATGTCCCTGAAAATAACAGCCAAAGTTTGGACCAGGTATTATTGTAGTAATGTGAATCATGGAAAGACAAGAAAATCTGATACCTCAAAGTAAGAGGCTTTTATGGGTCTTTTCTGGATCTTAGAAGATCTTGCAGTTTCTGCTGCAATGGTATCTTAAAATGTTACGTGTTCGACAGGCAAGGCAAAGTGGACTGGGACACTTTGGGCCAGCAGGGTGCTTGGTGTGATGTGACTGGGCTGTTGTAGCTTGCTGGGATCCAGAAGAAAAAGTTTTCTCATCCTATCAAAACATTAAATAGTATGTTTTACTGCAACATTATGCTCATCACAGCTGCTCTTTTATTCTGAAGCTATGGGATGCAAAAATAAGTTGGAAAAAAACCCCAGAACAGCAGTTTTTACTGACAGGTACCAAAGACAGAAATAATTTTGGGGGAGTTCACTTTTATAACAACCTAAAAGAAACTGCAAGAAAACCAAACAGAAAGTATAATAAGAGTAAGCTTAATCTTGACAGGGCAAACCTCTGCTTCGGCTACGACTCCTGTCCAGGCCTGTAGGTAAATGCTGCAGCAGCTAGCTGACATTAACCTCTGTGCCCCAGGTTGTACTGGTGTTGGTGTTCAAGCTGTTTGTGTAAAATTTGTGCAAAAGTTGGGATAGGGCATGTAACTGACTTTCTGCATTTCAGTGAATTAGTAACCGGTAACCGAGGTGTCGTAGTAAAACCAGTTAACTTCAATTGTGGTTCAGTTTGTAAGCTTTCAATCACACCCGAAGATCTAATGGACAAGATATATTAAAAATGCATGAGTAGTAGTTACGTTCATCTTTTACATTCCTGAAAGCGGTATCCTGCCAGTTTAACCAGTTCATGGACAAATCTAATTTGTTTATATGCAGATTTACTAACTTGCTCTGTAATTGATATTATGCATTTAGAAAGAAAAAACGAGTGTAAGATAATTGTTCCAGAGTGTGATATGCTAAAATACTTGGTTTCTTGCGGAAAAGGTAGATTCAGCCTTTTACTTGAAATTTCTTGTATGTAGATAGGATTCAGGCACACTTCCTGAGATTGTGAAACCTATCTTAAGTATGAATCCCACACCGTAGATTGTTGAAGTTATTTCAGTTTCTGATTATTTTACACTTCCCTACTTGTATGTTTAGAGGAATTCAAGGAAAAAATTACTTATGCTCTATTGATGATTAAAAAATATGAAAAGATTTTTTTCCTTATTTATAAATATGAACTTTCTTGAACAGGCATATAATGTTAAAATCTAAGCTGCCGATTCAGAACTGTGTTGTTTTAAACATGAGGAAAGGTATGATAGCTTTTTAATTATAAAAGCTGTAGAAAATGTGTGCCCATGCATTTAGTAAAACTTGAAAAATGGTCCATCCTTGTAATCTTTTGAAATTTTGTTATTTTAGTAGAAACAATGTAAGTAATACTTTTCCTTAGAAGTGTGGTTCCCCCCCCAACATTGACAAAAAGCCCCAAACCCCAAAAAACCCACAAGGGAATGGATTATCAGGTTTCTCACAACTGAAGACAAATGTGTTCTGTAATGGAATCTGGAGAAATACTTCAGTCCTTGCTTTGTCAGCATCACATATTTGTGTTGATAGCTAACAGGAACTCCAAAGAGTGTGCACTTTAAATTTTACAGTGCTTTGTAAGCTATTAAATAAACATAGTGTATACCTTTGCTGTAGAAGTAAATTTGTTCACAAGTTTTTCTTATTAATCGAACTGCAGAATATTACTGTAATGATCTCTAGCAGACAAGAATACAAGGTGGGGAAAAAAGGCTGTAGAGATGCACTGAAAGGTACTTGTTACAAAAATGTAAGAGATGTCTTTCTGTCTGCTCGCCTTTGGATTTTTCAGTTGGAATTCAGAGGAGAGAAAAAACTTTCACCTCTTTCCATCTGGCCAGCATGTGATGAAGCATTTTGTTTCATGTTTGACATTTTTATGAATACGTGTATGTGATGGGTATTTTGCAGGAGCTTCAGGATGGCATTGGGCGACAGCAAACTGTTGTCAAAACATTGAACGTAACTGGTGAAGAGATTATTGAGCAGTCATCAACAGCAGATGCTAAGGTGCTGAAGGAACAACTGGAAAGTTTGAATACCCGGTGGCAGGAGATCTGCAGACAGCTGGTAGAGAAAAAAAAGAGGTAGGTTAAAAGAGAGAAGAAATGTGAAGTTATTTTTCGCTATTTTAGATTTGCTTCTGACTTAAATGTTCAAGAGAGCTCTCAACTTCTGGGGTTTTCACATTCATAACGAATTATCAGTGACAAAATTTCACCTCCAGAATCATTTATTTAAGTCTTCTTTTCTGCATGTTCATGCCAGTGACCACCATTCCCTTCCATACCCTACATTTTTATAATCCCACTCATAATGCTTATAAAAGAAAAAAGCATACATTATTGCTTGATTATAAGTGGAACAGATTGGAGCTTCATTTACAGAATTTACAGTTGACTTAGCATCTTTCTGTTTGACAGTATGTCATTAAAATATATCTCTGTAGTACTAATACTACCTTAGCTAATTGATACAGTTAATCCTAATCTAAATTACTTCTCATCATGAATGCCATTAACATCTGCATTTCATAGGTTGGATAAAAAGACTAGATTGGTTAATTTAATGTTATTTATAATCACTTTCGGATCAATTTGTTTTTCTCATCCAGTCACAGGAAGCTAGACCCTTTGAGTTACAGATAATACAGAAATGATTTAACTCTTTTAAAAAGATAATTTCCAACTGAAAAATAACTATTTTTGTTGCTGTTTATACTAGGTTTTATAAAAGCATAAGTTCTTAACCTAGATGCTAGGCCTAAACTGATACGATATTCTGATTTAAAATACAGTCACTGTCAAAGCTTTCTTTATGTGTGTGGGGTTTTTTTGAAAAAAAGAATATTCCTTAGAGAGGTACATTAATGAGTGCTAGAGATTTGCTAGGAGAACCAGTAGTGTGTGCAGCAGTTCTGTTACTTCTGATGTGTCATGTGCCATTTCTTTTGGTTTAGAGCAGTGGAGGGTAAAAGCTGTGAAAACGTTCACTAGAGTTGCAAGAGAGTGTCCTGAAAGATTATTGTTGAGTTTAATCATGATTAAAGTTTTGCTTGAAACATGTTAAAAGAAGGAGGTGCAGCAAGTAAGCTATAGCTGTCAGAAGTTACAGCAGTGCTTTAAACCAGGTTTCCAGGTGTGGATGGTAATGCTACCTGTTACACGGGGAGTCCTTGGCCTTTATTTATCACACTAAAAGCTGTTCTTTTGTACAATGGAAACCTATCTGTGTTTCCAAGCCTTAACCTGTTATGTAAGCGCTAACACTTAGAAAACCGTAACACATGGTTTTCATAGCCCTGTAAGCTGCTGCAGCAACACAGAAGAAAGAGTTTGGTGGTTGAGTTTTGTCAAGAACATGAAATATGTTCCAGTTCTGGTCAAGACTGGCATTGTACTTTCCTTCATTTGTCAATAGAAATGTGTATCTGAATGTGGTTTTGGCTCAAAGCGTTGTTAGCTGTGAGCTAACAGTATATGGAATTTCTTGGCACATTCTGTATTTCAAGAATGCCTAGGATCTGTTAAATGAGAATAATATGGTTATGTTCCCTAGGTGAAGGATCTTAAACGCTTGCACATGCATTCCACATTTTGATCTGTTTGGTTTGTTTACCCGTTGGTTTGTGTCGCGGGGGAGAGTGGTTAAGGTTTAACGGTCGCTCAAAGAATCACCACCAAAGATATGAGGGAAAGGTGATTTTTAATATGAGTTTGTAAAAAGGTGCGACTTTACAGAATTCGATGGCAAGATTCACTCTATTACTTACTGTGTGAAGGGATTGTGAAAGGGAATTGGGTCAGAGTGGTGCTTAGGTGCAACTGTCACAGTGAATGGGGGGGGGGGGGGGCACAGAGAGAAGTGATTTTTTACAGTGGTCGGATAGGGGAAACTGAGTCAGGGTCGAGTTGGAGTGATGTATACAGGGTTTAGGGAAAAGGGTATAAGGAGTGCCCTCCCGTTGAGTCACGAGGTTCAGAGTGGACCCCCTTGCTTTCTAAACTCCTTCTCAGAGGAGTCTAGGTGCGGCTGAATCCACTCCTAGTCCCAGACTTGGTCAACGGTTTATAACTAAAGGAGTGTAGTGTTGGGATTTCAGTGAAAGTGATTTAACATGTAAGTATGGGTCTCATAACAATCAACAGTAACAATAAATGATATCTTAACACTACTGAAGTAAATAACAAACTAAATTAGTAATTAGCAATACTTATTCAATAATCAATAATCAGCAGTTATGACAACTTAGTTAACGATTTGAAGCTTCCTAACTTAAAACACATGTATACACACACATACAGACACACACACACACACAGATATAGAGGTTAACCTTTGTTTAAGATGTTAAATTTGGTACCCAATATCCTTCGAAAATCACACAGGGTCAGGAAATAGTGAGCTACACACTATTTCATCCTGTGAAAATACTTCGCGAAAATCTAAACGCAGTGACTTACTCACTTTTTCCTTCGCTGGCGTCTGTCAGGGAAGGATCCAAATACCTCGCGGAACCTCGCGAAAACTGCTCTGAGAGGCGTCCCAGCTCAGAGGGAGATACACGGTCACAGCCTGCTGTGGTCCCGGAGAGCTCAAAGGGTCTCGCTTTAGAACCATTATTTATAGAATCGCAAGATGATTGACTTTGGTCAGTGTTACCGTTTCGTGGCCACAATTCTTATCAGATAATTAGTCTTGGCACCTCTCAGATATGTGGGCTGCGACCCATGCAGGAGAAGACTCAGGCACATCCCCCGGGCAACAGGAGTTCCGGAGATGGTCAGGGAGCGCCTAATCACTTCAACTCACTGTGATCGCAACAGGAGTTCCAGGTGCAATCAGGGAGTGCCTAATTGTCCCAACTCACTGTGCTCATCCCGGGACAAAGAGATACGGTATTACTTCTTATCTTGGCTCATTGTACCAACAGGCAGGGTCGTAGAGCGCCCAATTATCCCAGCTGTTTGTTCTCAGATGGTGCTGTATGATCTGACATTACAATGCGGCTTGTTACTAGGGGGAAGCAGGGTCTACACCACAACAGTTTGTTTTCCTCTGGAATGACAGCTTGTGTCATTTTGAGGACAATGACTGCGGAGACCTTGGTTAGTGAACACACGTGAATAAATGTATTGCTGCAGAAGGAATACAGATAGCGTTGTGTTAATCTGAAATAATTGCTTTTGATGTACTGTACCGGGACCCCCGTGCATCAGGACGGAGGAGTTTGCACTTCTATTCATCGCCCGGTCTTCCTGGCTATGTCAGAGCCAGGGAACGCTTTTTGCTCTCAGATCTTGGAAACAGGTTCTACCCTTGGTCTGGCTGCTGCCTCTCAGTACATGCTTTTTCTTTCCTTCATCTTTTTACTCTCACAAATGGGATTTTCAAAGGAAAGAAACTAGCTGACAGGAACATGTAGTGTGTTCTAGCTAGGTCTCAATTATTGCTGATACTAGGCATGCAAAGACTGTGGGATTATCTGCTACACAGTCTTCATACAACTTTGGTGTCATCAATTTTCATCTCTCATGCTTTGGCATCTTGTTCATTAGCTGTCCTGACTTGGTTTGGGGTACAGTCAGGTTCTCTTTTTAGGACTTCAAACCCATGTCACCCAAAGTGCCTTAATTTTTCGTCAAGAAGAAAGCATGGGGTAAACAAAAAAAATTGAAGGAAGTGACCTTTACTTGCAGTCCTATAGTCACGGCATTGTCCATGGTGTTTGTAGTATGGCAAATTTATTTAAGTATCTGGGTATGTTATAAATTATAATAGGTCTGAGTAAATTAAAATATGTTGACTCCTGTTTTTCAGAATAGCTTTAATAGACTATTTCCCAAACAGACTCCTAAGCCAGTATGCTTATATTTTGGATCACTTAAGTATTGATAGGCCTTTAATATTTCTTTATCCTTCCTAAAAATTAAAATGTTCATGGTTAAAAGAATGTTATGATCATGAAGGGCATTCTAAGATTTTTGTTTAAGTCAGTTTTGAGAATGAGAAAATGGAAACACATTTTAAAACCATAACGGTTAGGTGATGTTGAAGGGAGAGCAGACTGGGTAGAATACATTTACATTTAATAATTTCAAAGAAAAATAACATAGATATTAACATTTAGAATCATCTACAAATCAGAAATGAAAACTGATTCTAAGGTTTTTTTGAATAGATTTTGTGTTTTATTCTTTGTGGACAATACATTGAAATTTTGTTTTCTATTAAATTTTTTGGCTCAGCAGATCTCTAGATAAAGGAAGTGGGAAGAAATTAGCAATTGAATGGATTCCAGAAGTGAAATCATACAGTGATTTCTAATTCAAGTGTAATGTTGCTAAGCATTATTTAAATGGCAAGGAAATATTATATACTGTAAAGTCTATTTTGCTCTTGCTTACCAAGATCAAAGAAACTGATTTTGATAATCCTGCACAGTTTACAAATTGGCCACAGATGCTCTGTTTTGTACATATTTCTCAAGCCAAATTCAAACATATTTGTCAGTCACAGGAGGGGAAAAAAAGGAGTTACAGAAGTAACAGAAACCAACATAGATATTTTTGTAATGTGCATGGTAGGTGGTGACATTTCCGAGGACGGCCATGACATTAAGTTCTCTCAGGTAGTCAAATGCTGAGCTGATAGTGCGAAACTGCAAAACTGAGCGGATGGGCAGCAAGTGGCAGATGATCTTCATCATCGACAAATGTGAGGTAATAAATATTTCAGAGAAACAGTCTATACCATGCTTATATGATGCTGAGCTTGCAAATGGCAGTTACAACTCGAGAAAGTGATTGTGGCATTATCACTGACAGTGTTTGCAGGCTCAGTATAGAGAGACAGCCAAAAAAGACATAAATTTTTGGGCTGCATCAGTAAGGGTATT
>VZSC01008079.1:797451-807736 GCA_013398225.1 Steatornis caripensis
CTTGCATAATAAGAACTGTAAACTAGATCAAACCCATGAAATTCTGCAGGTAACTGAAACTGATCGTAGGTTCACTAGACAATATTAATCTTAGTGGCAGTCTGGCAGATTTAATGAATGAGAATTATTCGGACCATAAAAGAACAACTTTATTAAAAACAAACAAGAAAACAAACCAAGTCGCAAAACAATTTGAGGAACCTGTACTGCTCCTCAGTAAAAAGAAGCTGTTTTTTACATTTTGAAAGGTCAAATGCTGGTCCCCAGGCAAAGCACAGACTTAAAATTGGCTTTGAATCTCCTTTCTTTGGTACTGAAGATCAAGAGGTGATGCTCGAGTTATGTTTACGTAGGATGTTATCTTTCTTTTGCCTTTATCAAAGAGTTTCAAGGATCTAGAAGTTTCAATTCAGTGCTTAAAGTTTCTGTATCTTGCAGTTTAATCCATCCAACTAAGAATTAGGTAAGAATGTAATTTTAGCTCATCTAGTCATTTAATCTTACTGCAAACCTTGGAATAGACCAGGCAGTTGAATAAAATGAAACTCAATTGAAAGGCTGATACACTGATAATTAGCAAACTGGGAATTTAATTGAGTTTTTGTTAGGATTTTGCTGCAAGCGGCGTGTTTTGGAGAAGTTTGAGTTTGTACTCTGGAACAGCGTTACTCATACGGAAAGGGAGACTTTGGAGACCAGGGGAAGTTGCAATGGCCCCTCGAATAAATGCTACTAACCTCAGACAAAAGAGGGGGGAAAAGTTCTCTGTTTCTTTCCTTCGTACTCCAGCAGTAATTTTGAATACAAAATCTTCTAAACTGCACCATCAGAAGATTACTCTCCTTTTTGTCCCCTGAGATGCATAAGACCGTATTATGCTGTGCATGTCTGTGCTGAGTCATGCCACCGGGACACTCGAGTTTAGGATGACTTATGGAGGCATCGGCTTGCCGCCAGGGCGGTTGTGTGCCCTGAAGTGTCTGGGTAGTGGCAAGCCCCAGGGCTGCAGTTGCAGCGTGGTGCTGCGCTTTCACTCCTGCTGCAGGGACGCGTGGGCTGGGCAGAGCTTGTCAAGGGAATATATACCAGAAGGAGAAGCAACATCTCACATAGGAGCTTGATAAGGTGAAGACTCATAAATGAGGTTGTCAACGGACTTGCAACAGTGGTGCTGGCTGGTCTTTGTACTTTTTATCTTTGTTAAAAAGTTCTTGCATGATTTTGGAAATAAATGCCCAGGAATTAGATTCCTTCGATGTTTCAAAAGTAATCAGTTTGGGTTTTTTTTATTAATTACAATCTGACATTTGTTGAAAATGGGTTCTGTTGAATGGAAGATAATTTTTCATTATTTTAGCTGCAAATACATTTGCACTTTTAATGAGCTTGAACCTGCAGACTGTCTGTTCAGCTCTCTACTCAAGCGAGTTTGAAGTAATTACAGAAAGAATGACAGAACAGAGGCTGTTTACTAGATTGTTTCAACTACTTTTCTGAATATAAAAACACAAGTTTTCTGTTCTAAATAAAAAATAATTGTTATAAGGTAAACATACTTTTAAGTATTTTTCACAATTTACCTTCATTAAAGTATTCTCTTTTTTGCCATAACACGCTAGTTACTGGTGAATGGTTTCCTTCAACTGAAGGTGTGAAAGTATATTCACTTGGTATATTGAAGGCTGTGATTAGCTTCTCGTTGCAATTTAAAAGCTTGCTTAGGATGAAAAAGTTCCATGACAGTTAAGTCAATAAATATAATTTTTTCTTTCCAACATAAAATTAGTTACATATTGAATTTTCTTTTTTGACTGTTCAGATTTCTTACAGTAAATCACTAGAAAAGAATCACTCTTGTATAAATTTGCATTGTGTTTACAAGTCGTGTAGCTGAACTTCTTACTGTTTAGTGTTTACAACTGAATTTTCTAAAGTTTCTGTGATATTTTTCATTTCAATTATTATATTTGAAGTTCCTTACCCAAATGAAGCATATTTGCACATTCTTTAGAGAAAGAAAGAAAGAAAAAATTCATTCTTCCTTAGTAAATATTTTCCCTAAATTGTCAAGTTACTATTTTGGTGGCTTTTTAAAGTCTCTGACAGCTACTAAATGCACAAATTCCTAATCTTAGAAATACTATTAATACAACATCAACAGCTGAATGTTAAAAAAGTAAGAAGGCACCAAAATTTTATTGGAAGTGCAAGTGGGAATATGAGTCACAAGCGCAGCTCTGTCCTACTCCTGCGATTGCGTGTTTTCTATCTGTAGATGACACCTCCCGAATAAGCCCAACATCACTTGTGTGCAGTTACAAACTCTAAACATCTGATGTGTTTCACAAACTATTTACGGGTTGCTATGGTATTGGTATCACATTGTTGACTATGGATAAAATGCATGAGCTGTAATATGCATTTCAAATGGTTTCTAGAAACCTTAAATGAAAATATAAGCTTACTTGAAATGTGAATGTTTATGTAATAGTTAACTCTTATAACTAAGGATTAATGACAGTAAAAAAATTCTATCCAGGGTATTTTGTGGACTACCATAAGCATTCGTTATTGATTCAGTTTAATACTGTTAGGAAAACTAACCCCTAATCTATGAAACACCATGTATAAAAAATGCTATTAGGAAATGTAATTATTTTAATTAATTTAATTTACTACTTAATATTAAATACTGAATATTAATACATCTGCTTCCAGAAGTATAATGTATATAAAATTCATATAAACAGCTGTGCAGTCAGAGTAGTTGACCAAGAGGCCATATGAATTTAGAAATACAAACAGAAAGTTGCTGTGTTTTAATATGTAAAACACAAAGCAATATGCCTGAGAATAGCAGACATGTAGAAGGCCAAAAGTTACATATGAAATTCTGTACTTCTCTGCTATAGTCTGAGAATTTTCCATCAAATAAGGTGGGTTACATTTCAGGGTTAATGAAATAAACCATTTGCCATCAGAGAAGGAGTTTAAAACCTCTTTGGGAATTTAGGCTGGTTTGAAAGGATAAGGCAGTAGCATCTGACAGCATGCAGCGTGCAGATCTGCTTGGCTCCATAGGACCAGCTGCTGAAATGACATCTTATTCCTCAGTCACCTGTTTATCCAGCACGATGAGCTCCCAGCTGCTTTCTCAAGAGCTGCTCTGTGTATGTTGGACTCAACTGGTGGCTCGTGCTCCTTTTCCAGTGTGTTTAGGCTTGGATTTGGAAGCCCATACTCCCTGAATAACAATTTACTGTTAATTTGTCATGGCTGTCATGAATTTAAACTTGTATTAAATTATGAAATCACATGTATCTGTTGTTCCAAATGTAATTATGGTGATAGAAATCAGCTTGTTCAAAAGGTGCAATCAGTCATCAACTTTAAACTTTTTATTTGATTAGCTGATTCAGCTAATACAGAATGCGCTTTATTTTAGTGGCTTGCATAATATGATACTTGTCATGCAGGATGTTATTTATAATAGAAGTAATGTTCTAGCAGGCCAAGAACAAATTGTGAAGTAAATAATGAAGTGCACCTGCAGCTCCTGTTAATTGCAATGGACCTTTTAATTACAATACTACATACTGTTCCTGACTAGGATAAGGAAGTAGATCTTTATGGAACATTATTTTTTCTTGTCTGAATTTTGAAACCCTTCTGTGCACATATATATATGTATGTATGTGTGTAAGGTAAACATCTCTAAAAGAATTCCTGGAAAGTCTTAGGTTGAAAACATCCCACATTGCTCAGATAATAAAACTTAATCCTACAGATCAACATTTAAATTAGACATCAAAGTAAAAATCTTTCCTTCATGACTAGGAAAAGTTTAAAATATTTTAAGGGTTGCAGTTGAATCCATGAGGGTCATAAAACTGGCAGTGTACTTAAGATGAAAAAGCAATCTTGCCAATCGCTATCTCTGTTAGGAGACAAGAAATCTTTGTGATTTCTCATTCAAAATACTACACAGCTCAATAATTTTGCTCTCAGGTGCATTTGAGTTGAACGCTCTGCCTTTTCTGTGCCAGAATTAACGTATTTAAAGTTGTATCTTTGTCAGATTTATCCTTAGGGTACCATCACATAATGCCTCCACTGAGCTTAGTGCTTTACAAAGGATTAGAAGTGATAGGAAACCAAAAAAGTAAAGCCGTTGCTGACAGCTTATGTTCTGGGGTATCTGGTCAGGTTGAGGAACAGAGGTTTTATTGTGCGGTTCACAGTGTAGCACTGTATGACTGATTCCCAGACATCCACGTAATGGGGGCAGCGGGGGGCACTGCCTCAGAAAGACTTGAAGTTGTGCTTCTGCTTTTAAGATTGCAAGGAGCTAGTTTTTCTTCATTTTTATAGTTGCAGATCTCAGCATAGATTAGCATCTACCTCAGTTTCACAAAAATACATGTTTTGATTAGCTAGTTTTAGATAACCTATTTTAGCTTGAGAAGAGCATTTTAACTCTAAAGTACATATGCACTTCTCAGTGAAGTACACTGTAATAAATGCAATGCTGTAAAGTTGGTCCTTCTCTGCATGTCCTATACAACAAAAATGGGTAAGTGTGTATGCATCAGGGAGGTCCAGAACTTCTGGCTGCATGACAATACTCCGTAAGAGATTCAGAGCTGTAGTACATAGGCACAATAAATATCAGAGTCCAGCGGCATCAGGGCTTTTAATTGGTGTGGCTTGCATTTCCAGAAATCCTAGACAAATAACAGTTCCTGAAAACAGTCATGCAGGTTTCTGTAAGAAAATTGAGGGCAAAACCAGGAAAGTAGGGTTGTCAATTGGCTGCTTCTGCTATTTATGGTGTTCACTATTTAATGTATTTGTTTGTATAAATGTAAGTATCAAGTGTCTATATACATATACCTGTGTTCCTGTTTGTCTGTGTAGGCATATGTGCATGTATATGTATATATAAAGACGTAAATAGTTCTGGGGATTTTGTTGGTTTTGCAGTAACTATCTTCTCTTTCTTTTTCCTCTAAAGAACAATTTGGCACCAGTGGCTTGTGTTTGTTTAGTCTCTAGGCAGTTACTGCAGAGTAACTTGTTTATGAACTTAAAAAAGAGCAGTAGTGGGCTTATATGTCTAGTAAACATTAGAATATACTGTGTTAAGAATGAAAGCAAATAAATCTGTTTGCTGATGTAGGATTTCATTCTAGATCTAAAGCAGGAACTTGATCTAGAACTTATATTCAGACCCTGTTCAGAGCAGCAGAAATTTGCCAAGCTTTTCAGTTAATATATTAATTTATTTTTTAAAATAGTATTTTCATGCTCTAAGTGTAGTTATGAATATTGACTTTTGGGTATTGAAGATACATTTTCTCGTTGGTAAGATGGTGAGTCATCTTTAGAGTGAAAGTTGTTATTAGACATGCAGTTGAGCGAGCGCTTGCCAGGTGTTTTTTACAGATGCCCACTTAACTGTATGTAGCATGTTGGGAGTCACTGTCATGTTCTTACTGCCTTTACCATACTGCCTTACCATACAGGAAACATCAACTTTTTAATTAGGACCCATTTTGATAGAGGCCTCTAATGCAATGTTTTCCAGCTTTGAAGCACTTTTGAAACATGAAAATTACATTACATAACGATTGCATTGGCTTTGCTTAGGGCTTTACAGTATTAACAGTTCTCATTCTGCAGTAGTTTTCTTGACTAAACAGTTTATGCTATTTAATCACATTGAGTTCCTATTTCTAAAAGTATCGCAGTTATTACCTTTCCTATAGATCGCTCTGAATTTTAGGTCTATGATTAGAAGTGATTTTCATATTCTGGATCATGAAATCTTACCTTCGTTGATTGTCTTCTTTGACTTCTTGGTAGTTTAACTCAATTCACAAGACAACAAATCTAACTGATTACTTAACTGGTAAGAATCTCCATCTAGCAGGCTTTCCTCCTCTTATTTCCTCAGCTGCCATTGGCCAAAAGGCTGTAGCCAAACACTGAAATGGGTTAAATTCAGATACCTAGTTGATAAAATAAGTATTATTTCTAATAAATTGCAATTAAAAGTAATTTAAAAATAAATTTGATTAAAGAAATTATCTTATCAATCAACATTTTATTATAGCTTCAGGTTTTTTTACAATAACCTCACAGATTTAATTTGGAAGCAGGTATTTTCTCTTCTGCAGTTGCAGCATGTGAAATCATAACAAGGAGCTGTTCTTGAAGACAACAGTATGTTTAAAAGTTGCAATGTTGGCTTCTGGAAGTACCTAGAAATACTGGCAAAAATTTTTTGCCACAGGAAAATAGGACGCAATGTATGTTGGTTTCCAAAGTCCTCTCATGTCAGTGCAAGTCTTTTCTCTGGCAATATGAAGAAATGTAAATCTTTACTGTTTAATTTGTCTGTTGGAAAAACCTAAACCTATTTGGGGAAAAATTTTTCTAAATAGCTTACATCAGGAGGAGATACATCTTGAGGAAAGGAGGAAAACCACAGCATCTCCTATGTCCTTCTCCAGCTGGCACTCCAGAGCAATGTATGGGGGGGATTTCTGGAACCAGGGAAACCTTTGGGCAGTGCAGAGCTGATGAGACCTGAGGGTGGCTAGGAGCACAGAGACCAAGCCCCCACCATGTATAAAAGAAGTGCTAGCAGCCAGGGTGGGCGAACAAGGTGTGGAAGAGGCGCAGGAAGTGTGCTGTAAATCTGCTGGCTGGACCAGGGAGCAATGGTATCCACCTGGCAGAAGGCGATGTTCACTCTAAACTCTGCACCCACCAGGTACAAGGGTCTGCAAGTGAAACTGAACAATGATAAAGACAGTGGTTCACCTAGGTTAGAGGTGTTGCCAAGGTTAAGTAGGCCTACACCCTACATCAAATACACTTCTGTAAAGAAGAAAAGATGGGTCATTGTCATAGGACACTCTTTTATGAGGGGAGCAGAAGGTCTAATATGCCAAACTGATCCACTTCTTAGGGAAGTCTGCTGGCTCCCTGGGGCCCAGGTTGAAGATGTGATGAGAAAACTTCCTACCCTAGTGTGGCCCTCAAATTATTATCGATTATTGATTTTTCATGTAGGCAGCAATGAAGTTGCAATAAGCAGCCCAAGGACAATCAAAAGAGACTTCAGGGCCTTGGGATGACTGGTTAGGCAATCAGGATCACAAGTAGTGTTCTTCTCTATCCCTCCAGTTGCAGGGAATGATGAGGAAATAAACAGAAAGAGCTAACAGATCAATACCTGGCTCCGAGCCTGATGTTGCCAGCAGGATTTTGGGTTTTTAATCACAGGTCAGTCTGCATGACACTAGGCCCACTGGCAACAGATGGGGTACACCTGTCTCAAAGGGGCAAAAGGATCTTTGTGCAGGAGTTAGCAGGAAGGAGGATCCAGGGAACTACAAGCCTGTCAGTCTGACCTTAGTGCTGCAGAAGGTTATGACTGCCATCACATGCCACTTACAGGACAATTAGGTAATCAGACCCAGTAAACATGCGTTTATAAAAGGCAGGTCGTGCTTGATTGGTCTGATCTTCTTCTATGAAAATGTGACCCACTTACTGGACAACGGAAAGGCTGTGGATGCTGTCTACCTAGACCTTAGTAAAGTAACACTTTGCTGGGTAAAAAACTTGCTGGATGGCCGGGCCCGAAGAGCTGCGGTGAATGGAGTTAAATCCAGTTGGTGGCCAGTAACACGTGGGGTTCCCCAGGGCTCAGTACTGGGGCCAGTTCTCTTTAATATCTGTATCAATGATCTGGGCAATGGGATCAAGTGCGCCCTCAGTAGGTTTGCGGATTGCACCAAGTTGGATGGGACTGTTGATCTGCTTGAGGGGAGAAAGGCTCTACAGAGGGATCTGGACAGGCTGGATCGATGGGCCAATGCCAACAGTATGAGGTTCAAGAAGGCCAGGGGCTGGGTCCTGCACTTGGGTCACAACAACCCCATGCAACACTTTGGGCTTGGGGAAGAGTGGCTGGAAAGCTGCCCAGCAGAAAATTACCTGGGGGTATTGGTCAACAGTTGGCTGAATGCGAGCCGGCAGTGTGCTTAGGTGACAGAGGTGGCCAACAGCATCCTGGGTTGTATGAGAAACAGTGTGGCCAGCAGGACTAGGGAAGTGATCATCCCTCTGTACTTGGCAGTGCTGAGGCTGCACCTCAAATACTGCGATCAGTTTTGGGCCCCTCGCTACAAGACAGACATTGAAGTGCTGGAGCAAGGACAAGAGGAAAAGGCCTCAAGTTGCACCAGGGGAGGTTTAGATTGGTTAATAGGAAAACTTTCTTCACTGAAAGAGTTGTCAAACATTGGAACAGGCTGCCCAGGGAAGTGGTTGAGTAACCATCCCTGGAGGTATTTAAAAGATGTGTAGACATGGTGCTTAGGCACACGGCTTAGTGGTAGCCTTGGCAGTGCTAGGTTTATGGTTGGACTCGATGATCTTAAGGGTCTTTTCCAACCTAAATAGTTCTATGATTCTGTGACCCTTGAGTGGTACAGTAGGGTTCTGCTCTCTTTTCCTATTAATACACACTTACCAATAAGTGCTTATGAGTATCCTCCTCCTTCTCTCCATAGTGTCTTTCGGTTTCTCAAAAGAGATTATTACTAAACCCTATATACCCATGGAGCTGTAGCCTTAGAGCATATGGCTCCTCACTATCTGATTCTTCAACACTGGCTGACAAAAACTGTCCTTTATGAGGGCAGACCTAAATTTATTGCTTACCTAGAATTCCAGCTACAATCCATCTGTAATGCATGAGATAATAGTAATCTATCGATATATCAGCTGAGCTAGGAAAAAAACATCCTCCGCTTAAACCTGTACTGCCTTTTACTAATCTCCATTACACAAAGTTTATATATTTATTATGACTGAATGCATGATTTATTACTGGACTTCATAATACTTAATAATACTTTCTGCTCTTGCTTTTCCATATATATATATATTTTCAAATATAATCACTGCAAATCCATTTCCTGAAAATGCATTAAGAATATTTATAATTCACAACCAATATTTCAAGATAGTTTTAGTGCTTTTTTTCTTATCTAAATGCATTGAATTGACTCAGGAAATAAAATATCTATCACTTAATTGCACATGGAGCATTTTAAATATCTTATTCATTATTATCACTATTACATGCTTAAATAAATTCTACAAAAACCATTAAACTTGAAGGTAAACAAAGAAATAATGCTTCATATTTTAGAAATGAACAGAGAACATCTTTAAACTGTGCTGTAAAGAAAAAATCTTGAAATTGTGGGCTACTTATTCATAATTATTTGGAAACATGAATGCATAATA
This sequence comes from Steatornis caripensis, assembly GCA_013398225.1. NCBI lineage: Eukaryota > Metazoa > Chordata > Aves > Caprimulgiformes > Steatornithidae > Steatornis > Steatornis caripensis. Next base: position 806,782 of record VZSC01008079.1, read on the forward strand.
CTGTTTTATAAGGTTTTTATTATCAAAGATATTCACTGCATGTATTATTCAAGTTACTACTTAGGGTTTTTTTTAACTACAAAAGAAAGGATGGATTTAGGACTATAGTTGGAGACTACTGTGACTCGACTACTGTTTGACTCTTTTAATTTGAACAGAAATACTTTCCTTTTCCAAGAACATCTTTGTAGTGATGTCTTCTTGACTGGTTCTTGCCATCCAGGAAAGACTGTTGTCATATGCATGGTGGCTATCATGTTTTTCGGGTCTCCTTAAGACGTGGCATGTTTAGTACAGCCAAACTGTCGGATGTAGCAGCTCAATAGTGAAGTCTGGTTAAGAGTGTTGCCTTTGATACTTTACTCTGGTTTTTAATCTGTTATTTCAGAGAGGGGTCTGTAGAGCCTGTAGAGTGTTTATTCATCCAGTACAGTAATTCTCATCTTGCAAGGATGCCCTGTAAAGGAAATGCTGTAAACATGAATAAGATGGAAGGCAGATAAAGCACTAACAAAAGTTCTGCTAGTTTACAAGTTATGTAAAATAATAGTTGAATTTTATGCTGCTGGTTTTATTTTATAACAGTCAGCATTCCAATAGCAGGAGTCTCCCTCATCAAAAATTTTCATCTATTAAAATTTCTTGTTTATACCATGAAGTCAGATGATTCTTTTGCTATTAAGTGAAATTTAATTCAATTCATCTGCTCATGCCCCTCTTCACTATCAGTATTTTCACTGCTGACCATATCAGGCTTCTCCCACTGTGACCAGGATGATGTTATTTAAAAGGAATTTTATCTCTTACCGTTTTTCTTTCTTCGTTTTCACTCTAACCAAATGCTTTTACTTAAAACATTAAGGAAGTAGCTTTCTTTCCTTGTAAATAAATGTTCCAAATGCAGAACACTTTCAGTCACTTGAATACTTTTATTCCCTCGAAATTACCGGGGGGG
>VZSC01008079.1:807918-829702 GCA_013398225.1 Steatornis caripensis
ATCATATAAGATTTTAATGACATGTTGTTAAGTTTCTTATTATACCATGAAATGTATCAGGGGGTTGGATTTACAGACTTCTGTGAAATAGATACTGACTGTTGGAAATTTGTAAATTTCTGTTCTGCTTGAAGAGAAGTTTTTAGTCTGTAGTTTCTAAGCTGTTTGTTAGACTGTGCGTGTGAGCAGGCAAGTGTGTCAATTGTTTTCAGTGTTTTTCTGTTAGATGATGTGAAGCCAACACTTTTTATTGATTCTCTTTTGCCTGAAGCTTATTCACATAGCTTTTCTAAAGAAACATCTTTGCTTAAGTCAGCCATCGGAAAACAGTTTCCTAAAAGAAGAAAAAACCCCAAATTTGTAAATAAATTATGGTGTAGTTTAAAATAGGTGTCATTCCATTTAGCTTCGCAGAGTGTTCTATGGGCACTGACCATCGTGGCAAGTATGGGAGGCCAGAGAAAGTTAAAACCATTTTGATTCTACGTTAATACATTTTTGCATTCAGAAATAATATATTAATAATACTGACCCTGATTCTTCACTGTAATGTTGAGTTACATTGTTAAAATAGTAATACAACTTCTTATTATGTGTAACAAATAACCTCACCTCTCAAACTCAGTTGGGTCTTGGAAATAACAACCACAACAACAACAACAATAATAAAAACAATAAAGCAGCTAGTTTTGCATCTTTTGCTTTGGTCTCAAGTAACCTTAATAACATAACAGCAGATTATTTTATAGGTTATTAATTATTGTTTAATTTTATTAATAATTACTTAATCTTTCCATACAGGTAAGACTCAGTATAACCCCAGTTTGGTGAATAAGTTTGGAGGATAAATGACAAGTGATTTATATAAAAGATATTTTTTTTCTTCAGAAGAGATCCACCCATAGTGTTAATACCAAAGGGCTCACATTCTGCCAATGCTCTTCCCCACTGCCCTTGAAATTTCTCTCATATCACCAAGAGATGTCTTGGTAACTTTGGAAGCTTAGGCACAGAATTTCAAATCTCCATATGTTTATACAGTCATGGTGAAAGTAGTCTTCTCTGACTTTAGACACCTGCAATTTTTATGTCTTAGTGATCTGGATTTCCTTTAATTAATAAAAGAAAAAGGTTGTATGGCAGAATTCATCTCTCTGTTGTAATCTGCTAAGATGAATCCATGTATCACACCCTAGAAATGCCAGCTGGCATTCAATGAAGAGAATCTGGGTGAGAACATCAACAGCTGAGTTGTAGATGTAGACAAAGTAGACATTTAAATTTAGGTGAGATAAATCCTATCCTATTCCTTTTTAAGGACTACAAACCGTACCTACTTTTTGTGGATCTTGACTGCAATACTTTACACAAAGTATGTGGCATGGTCACCAAAATATCTATTTGTACAATATGTCCAAATGGGTTTAAGTGTCACTTTTTACAGATTCAGTTTGTTAAAATTTGGTGCTAGAATTCTTACTTTCTGACACTAGGCTTTCCTGCTATTAGTTCACACAAAAATCTGGTCTGAATTAGTAAGAGTTTTGATTCTGGTGTGTTTGTTTGCTCCCTGCCATATGTAATCCAGAAGCTGAATTTAGTGATGTTGCAAATAACGACTAGAGGTTTTTCTTTTGAAATGTATTTAATACCATGTTAGAAAGGTGCTGGTCTGATAATTTTAATATGAAAAAACCTATGGCAGACTTTTAAACATAATATAACTAATAAGAATTCATTTTACCTAATATTTCTTTTAGTATGGATAAGAGCTTCAACATAAAAATAAATGTATAAAAACATCAATTTCACATTTCTATTACAGACTAGAGGAAGAAAAGAATATTTTATCAGAATTTCAAGAGGACTTGAACAAGTTGATTTTATGGTTAGAGGAAGCAGACAGTGTTATTGGTATTCCCCTTGAACCGAGGAATGAAGACCAGTTAAGAGACTGCCTTAGCAAAGTAAAGGTATTGTGAGGTTTATTCTTAATGTTTTCTTACTTTGTCAATTCTACATTGAAGAAAATTAAATGCTATTTTCAGAGAAGGCTTCTGCCATTAAACACAGCATTCACTTAACTTTTTTGAATAAATCAAAGCAGTGGAATTTCAAAACCCAGTACAAATATATACTGATCATACTAAAATTAGAAAAGTGATGGAAAATGTATTGAAAGGAAAATAACCTATCCTGTCACTAGATAATTAATCAATATCTTTTACATCCTCATTTCTTAATTCAGAACTTGACTGTTTTATCTGTAAAACATTTATCTATAGGTGTCTTGTTAATCTTTTATATCTTCTCACTTATGAAATGGTATTCAGTATTTCACAAGAGTATCTAGAATTGCATGCATAATCATAAATGTCAACTGGTTAAAGTATCACTGCAACATTTTCTATACTATACTCTAGGTGACTTCTAAAAAATGCTTTTAAAAACACCCCAACAGAATATTTAATGTTTCTTTTTAAAGGCTGGAATATTTTCATTAAGATGTTAGAGCTTCTAAACTATGATACTGCTAATAAGTATATGCAATAGAAGTTGCTCTATTTAGTTTCTGAAATGTGTCCAACAGAATGACTATGTTTAATAACTTGCACAATAATAAATTACACTGTAGCTGGAAAATGCACATTACTTATAGAATACCTGCCTAAAAGTTTCCTATTCTCTCTTGATGGTAAGGACTAGTTATCCTTTATGCTGATCCAAGTTGAACAAATTCAGCAAGTGATGGAACAGATCATTAAAGAATCTGAAGGAAACTTGTCCGAGTTTCTTGTGTCTTGCTTTCAACAAAATCTGAAAAAAATCTAAAAGATTCCTTAGTAAAAATCTATCTTCAAGTTTCTCTTTAAGAAAATAGGATAAATAGTACTGCATAGCATTTGAGGAAATGAAGATTTAACCACATGCTGGGTTTGTGTCTCTGACTCTTTAGCATAAGATGCAGCAAGTTGGACAGAATTTGTGGGGCTTTGCCTCCATTGTTGAGGATATCAGAATGAAGGCAAAGAAATATTTATAGGGCATGTTATATGCATCTTATAATTTGCAGATGTAATCACAGCTTTACAGTCTAAATTGATTGTTTAGAACCATGAAGGCTCCCACACCTCATTTATACACAAATATTTTCCATTGTAGTATTCCCAAGGGATACATAATCTAAAACTAGCATCTCTTATTTGTATCTCACTTTTACAGTCTACCTTGTTCTTTTGGATCTATACAAGAGAATATATGCCAATGCAGCAAATAATTGTGCATTGACTTGCAGTGTGGCTCACTTCATACCTACTTGCTTATGTTAATTAAAAAAGAGAAGAACTTGAAGAACTTTGACTTTTAGTTACATTAGCCTTACTTGATATATCAAGTCACTTTGACAATATAAGTTTGCAGTAACCGCATACATGTTGGAAAAGTGGTACATCTAGGTGATGCTTTACATTCTTTTTTATTTTTTTTTTTATCATTTTTATTAACATTTTTTAAATCAACATACATGAACATTATTAATTATGAGGTTAGACTGCAGGTTAGACTTTTCACTGCATACCATCTGGGTGATCGTGTTCACACCATGGAACATGTTAAAACCCTCTTCCAAAGTGCTTGCTTTTTGTAATATTAAAAGATTGTTAAAATTAATATACATGAGCTATTGAGTTTCCAGAAGTGAAATTTATCATGTAACAGTGATTAACATCCCGAGAAACCCTGTGTTTTGGCTTTTAGGACTCTCTTTAGGCTTTATCCACTAATATAGTTTCTTTTGGGGAGTTTTAGACTTCTGCATTCAGAAAGCAATGGTTATTTTGTCTTGAGTTGAGTTTATTCCTTCAGCTGATACACAAATCAATAAGGGCGAAGATAAGAGTGCTGAAAATTCTACCACAGTTCATCTTAGCTGCTGTATTTGTCTCTTCCAGTTAAGAGTTGAAGAGCTGCCTCCACACAAGGGAATACTGAAACGATTAAATGAAACCGGAGGAATAGCACTGGGAAGTGCATCGCTGAACCCAGACAAAAAACATGAGCTTGACTGTACACTAAAGGAGGCTAACCATCACTTGTTAAAGGTTAGACATATTAGTGATGTAACTGCAGTATAAAATTCTAATCTGCAGCAAATATTTGCTTTGTATATTTTCTGGTATGTATTGTTTTTCTCTGTATGAAGTGACATTTGTATGCATAATGAACCTGAGGAAGAAAAATGTGTACAATACACTGCTGTGAGAAACAATGACAGCAAACCAAGACCATTAGTGCTTGAAGTGATGACGTTGCATTCAAATATACTCCCTAAATTACAGGTCTGCTGCTTAAGGGTGGAATGCAGAGCATCATTTTTCTAGCCTGGTTGTTTTGAGGGTACAGCAAATATTCCAGCTTTTGTGACTCAGGTGTGTGAGAGGCAGAGGCAAATGGCTGATTACCTTTATGGAAACACTTCCCAATTCTCTCCTCTCCCCAACCCTAGGGTGGAAGCTGCAACCACAGTTTCATGTTCCACCGTTCTTCTTTCAACCTTGAGCTTTGAGTTCTGATTTCTGTCTAGCAAGGGACCATTCATTTTGCTTAATGGGATCTCCATACTCATGGAGAGAAGTAAGAGGATTTTTATTGTTGAAGTAGCATATTTTTGTGTTGGAAACTGGTGACAATGAATAGCAAATCTGGTAAAGAGAGGCAGATAATTTGGGTGCTCTCATATAGCTTCTGCATCTCATATAGCAGAAATGGTAGAAAGCATTGTCCAGAGGACAACCACCTAAGGTATGGATTAGCCCCATCAGAACAGGTCAATGTAGAATCAGCTGAAGGATTTCCATTGAGATCAATGGCAAAAATCAGAATCTGGGAAATGAACTTGTGGTATCTATTTGCTAAAGTTAGGAGGATGCTGGGGGAAAAAGGAAGAGGGATTTGTTGCGTTTAGCTTTAGGGAAAAAAAAGGTGAGAAAATCTTCTCAGTACCTTACTGAAAAGGCAAGCTAGAGTTTCTGGTCTGGAATACTACATCCTGGGGTTTTTTGTTATCATTTCTGTGAACACAGCTGAAGTCCAAGCACAGACCTGGGAAATAAGTAGGAACATATTTGATCTGGGACTCTCATTAGTTTCTTCCTAACAGAAGCAGTCTGGTAAGGTTCAGAATATTATCTAATGGCTCAGGCAAAAGTGAATAATAAATATTGATCACATTCACAAACTCCAAGTTGGACACATAAATCATTATTTGGGTGCTTGAACAGAAGTATCTCTCTCTACAAATGGGTTTCTGAAATCGATGTATATAGAAGCATTCAGAACACTCCAAGATCAAAATACTGTTATTTACTAGCTGAAATAAGCATATATGTAACTGAATTTAGACACTAAGGTTTGAACGTCTCAGCTGCAGAGTTAAAAAGACATTAGTTTTCAGGGAAAAAAAAATACCTGTAGTAAAATTACACAAATACATTTTAATGAAATCTGTAATTTCTCTCTGAATGTAAGCTTTTACTGATTAGCCATATACCTAAAAACTTTGCATTTTCACTTTCTACTTTCTGATGCAGAAATGTTCATGTTGCCTGTCACATGGGTAGCACAACTATGAATGGTCTTGAAAGTAGTTAGGTCTGGATGAAATATGGGGGACAAAGCTACCGCTTAATGAATCGTTCTCTCTACAAGTTTACATCTGCTAGATCTAAGTAATATTTCTGGCAAGATATTAGGCTTGGAATTTACCACTTGAAAATTTCTATTTACTCCTAAAGGAGACTAAACCCAGAAAATTGAACTTCCATTTGAGATTGTTACTTAACAACATGATTTTTATTTCAGTTTTCTACCTATGGAGATGTATGAAACTGGTTAGTTCTCACTGGCCCTTGGTGGCTGAATCTAAACATTCTAAAAAATGCAGTACATATTTTTTTTAATGAACAGAAACTTAATTTGAAAATTACAAGACTCAAATCAATATATGTTAAAGAGTTAGAAGCTCATTTTGGGTTTCTGTCACTGAATTTTTCCAAAGAAACTGAAGGAAAAAAATTTTTTTTCATGTACAGATTTTTCTTTTAATCACAATTTGTGCAGGAAGCCTCAACTAATTTTTTCATGTTCTCCTTTGAAAGTCTAAGGTTTGTGATAAAGTTAGAAGTCATAGAAAGAAAGTCTGCCGGCCTGACAGAGGGATGAATGTTGTCTTGCTTCAGTTATAGATCTGTAAGCACTGAAAAAAACCCCACAGATTTTTACTGTGAGCCAAAGCTCACAGCTCTGCCACTTTTATATCAGGCAAGCTTCTGTAGGTCACCTGAGGATGGTTCTGTAGTCAGTTGTTTTGATGAGGATATGTTTTTTGTCTTCCTCAAAGCACAGTGGACAAACATCATCACACAGAGATTTCTCTGGGGCTTTTCTGGCACTCCATCCCCTTCTAAGAGTGTATCTTATACTTTGATCCTTTGTTTATAGCGGTTTGTTTTGTTTTCTGGCATCTCTGCTAGAAATGAACATGTAACAATCTACTATTTCTGATTATCTCATATTGCAGGATGATATTATTTTCAAAATACGAAACATACATGACAGCTACATTAATAACGTAAGGCAAGTCCTTATCTGGTGTACACTAAAGTAATTCTATTTACTTTAGAGAAGCTGTGAGAATTTACACCAGCTGAGAATGTAGCCAAATATCTCCTAAGGTTATGACAAATTTTTTGTTTTGCCTTGATCTGCAAGCAGGGGAATGGAGGACAACACCTCTGAGTCTTAACCTTCAAGGTGAGATATTTGAAATAAGTCATGTTCAAGCCTTCTTTACGGTCACAGAAACTGTTGCCCTACAGCAATGGAAATAAGTCGAGAAAAGAAATTGAGTATGAAAGAAATTGTAGTCACATAAAAGAAGCTTTTTTGCTTCGGTATTTTCTTTGCTCCTAGGTGTTTATATCACAAGCTGATGACCTTGAACATATATATATGAAGAGTTTTTCTTCCTTTGGATAGTAATAATTTTAAAATTATATTTCTTTAGACAACTTTATTGAATAGTGGTTCTAACAGGCTACTACCTCAGACATAGTTAAAACAGAGAATGAAGATTAAAGCCCACATTTGAACGCATGACTTTTAAATTCTAGCCTGGTTTTACTTATTGTGCCTTCTCCAAAGCCAGTATTTCTTGTAAAAATGGAAATAACACTATCTTTGTGAAGTCTTAATAGTATGAAAAATGAAGTGTTTTATAACCATTTTTATGCCTTCATGTCAAGAATTTTTTGTTTATTTTCAAAGCCCAAAGTCTATCTTCTGCTGTGTTAGCCAAGTAAGCTAACCACCTAGTGCTTCAAAGCATACAAAAGGGGTACTAGGCACTGGAGTTTGTGATGAATTCAGTTCTTGTCATATACCACCTGCCAGGGCATATAACAGATCTGTAATGGGTTTCTTACCTTTTACTGTGCAGTAAATGGATTGATAGATTAGGTCTGAGACCAGTGAACGATGGAATCAGAGATTTGCTGGAAGGAGTTTATTACTCTTTAATATTATTCTTGGTCTGATGTCAGCTAAGAGGGATGAGGTAGATTATCTGAAAGTAAACTGGATGCCAAAATCAGCATTGTCCTCGTTTATCCTCTTTAGTCTTCACATCTACTGTATGTATTATGAAGGTTATAATAAGTCCCTGATGGAGACATTTTGTTTTGATGCCTTTTAGTTTGTCTGTTAGTATTAGAACTAATTGCTAGACACTGAAGAGACTATTTCACTGTTTACTGCCACAGCAAATCAATTTGTTGTGCTATATGGAGAAAAAATAAATAAATTTGGAATGGAGTGATATGGCTGTAATTTGTGAACATTTTCTGTACCACCAGGAAAAGTATATGTCTTCTTAGCTTGGTTGTATATGTCTTCTTAGCTTGGTTGATCAAGTGTGGAGAAAAACAGATGGGCCCAGAAAGTGCGGAAAGACAAAGTCGTAACAAGGTTATAGTTCATGTATTGTAACTTGTCTTGAGTGGTAATTATTCATAGATTACTTGGGATAACACCAAATTTTCAGCATGTCAATGCAACGTATTTTGAGTTCACAGTTGAAACTACTACCGTTGCTACTATAATTATTTGTGGGATGGAGGGGAAAGGATCTCGGAAAATTAATGCTACAGTTTGATTTCTGTGCTTTCAATTTGAAATTAGAATAGTATAACCAGCACTTTGGGGATCAAAAGGTTGATCTTTTCCTGAATTTGCTTTCAGTTAATAAGTGATCTGATTCCCTTAAATGTAATAAAGTGTTATGCTATGCTAAATTACCTATGACAGTTTGTCATAGATTGCTAATTAGGTGTAGTCCACGTTTGTGTTATCAGCCATATTGACAAATGGCCTCATGTACAGCAAAATGAAGTTGGATGTTAATGTTTGAAGTATATGTTGATTGGACAAAAATAAGAATGTCACAAGCTCTAAGAAACAGGTATATATAAGTTTAATTCCTTTTTATTTGAGTGTTACTAGCAGCTACCACTAATTAAGATTTAAAAAGGCAAATATACGAGCAGTGTAAACATATATTGCTGTTTCCCAGCCATACTAAGCATACAGGAATGAAGAAATCATAACACCACACAGAAGTAAAACAATGCTGTTGACCCTTGTTTTAAAAACATATTTTAGGCCAAATTATATTAACATTTATATGCCTCTTGCTTTCCAGTGCTGTTGAGAAATGTTTGAAACTAATTAATTTTCTGGAGATTTTATTAGTCTAAAGCTTAATTTGAAGGTCAGCTGTTTAGCGTTGACCGTTCATTTCAGTCTAACTAGAAAATAATGTGGATATGTAGATTATAAACAAGGATGTACTGAAATATTCCTGCTGGTAATAGGACAATGTATTATATATGTATATCTATATTTCTATACTTTCTAGTGGGTCTTTTTTGTCACTAGTTCTTAACTATGTAACACGGAAGATTGTTTAACTAAACAATAACCTTACTAAATAACAGAACTGTGAAAATTCCATCAGGAACTCATGTAGGACAGACCTGAATGAGGTTACACTCAGTCTTCCCATTTAGTATTTGTGTCTTATTTTCCACTCTTTATGGTTGGGTATCCTGCGGCATCCACCTCACTGCAAAGACAACTAAAGATTCCTGCTGCCCAGGTACACTCAAGGATATGTTTCCTGTTTCAGTCTACTGAGCAACAGAAACTTGTTCTCGACAAATGCCCACCTTAGTAATGCTTCTGTCTGGGAGAACATAAACTTTATTTGCCACTGAATCTTTGAATTTCTGAAAGGGCAATGAAAATGTCTTTGGATTCCAAGTAAGTAGTGTTGTGCACATGATGGTTGAAGAACTTCTGCTCCAAAGCACAGGATGATGTATTGTTTTAAAAGTCTACCTCTTCTGTTCATGGAGATCTATAAGGTTTCGATGTGTCCCTTTTTCCAGCTTGTTATTCAAACAGGAAAAAACCTCAGGTCCTTACATTAATAGACAAGTTGAATATTCACAGGGAGTGAATAGGGAAGAATTAAAGCAGCAGCCCTGAAGGAGACTAAATATTTTTCTTTTACTTGCTCGTCTGTAGAAACCCATCCTTTCTCTGAAAATGAAGAAGAAGGAAATACTTGTATATTCAAAAGCATGATTTGTTTCATACATGCTGTGGAACATTAAGTAGAAAATCTGGTTTGTTATTTACTTGATCAACTAAAATCTAGATTCTGTCGTGTTGGAACAAAGTTGCTTAGCTACTCTTTTCCAGCAATGAAATTGGTGGAGGGAAGTAATATACGTAGTTTACTTTAGCCACTTCCTATAAATTGTATCATATGATTCATAATTTGGTTTCAATTTTAAAATTTTCATCTTTCTTCTTAAAGACAGTGATGATGATAAGTCTAAATAACCTTATATATATATACAGTCTTGTAGCATAAACTTGATGTATGTTATACACATATATACACGTCTTCTAAACGCAACCAGAAATCTTCAATTGGTTTGCATTTTCTGCGTTTAAGAAAATTGCTATGTACTGTTGTTTTCAAAAGAAACATATAGAGCAAGAATGACAAAACCTTGCATTCAGTTAGTAAGAAATGTGAGTACAGTCACATGTAGGACACTTTTCACATATTGTGAAAGGAGAAGTTGACTGTGCATTTAAACTAACAATTCCATAAATAAGTAGAAACAGCTTTTAAAATTTGAGTTTGGGGTGGGGATTTGGGGTTTTTTTGGCTGGTTGGTTGGTTTGGTTTTGGGTTTGTTTTTGTTTTTGTTTTTTTTTCCCCAAGACCATAAGAATTAGTCTTATGATCTCAGGGAATACCGGTAATACCATGTTTTTTTTTTTTTTTCCCTTAAAATAAAGCTGTCCTACAGATTGTGAAAATAAGGTAATGAGAAAGTATGGACAAAAGCATTTGTAGCCTAATATGAATGTCTGAGTTATTTTCACCTTCCAAGCAAGCAAAATAACCAGTCTGGTGTGTTTTTCCTACTTTTTTAGGTTGTATGTACTGAAGATATTCTGGCTGTATTGATTTAAAGCTATTGAGAAACTTAGATATTTTGAAAACAATGAATTGCATTTGCTAGAAGACAGAACATAATGGGAACTGGGCCCTACAGCCTACTCAGCTATCAGAGACAATTTTTAGTCATCTTAGTGGCTTCAGACATCAGTTTTTGTTCCACTTTTCATGCTATACTGTAAGTCATCCAGCAGTTTGCATTGGAGAGACCTGGAGACTATTGTAAAAGTCATCTATTTTTTTTCTATTTTTTGTTAGTTGATGTAATTTGAGAGGTGGATTATAATAGCTTTATAAGTGTTTACAATCGAGGCTAAATATAGTTTTTCACAGTAGGTGCAAGAAAATGAATTGGCTTAACTTACATTGAAGTCTTTGATTATTTACTGTCTATAAACTAAGAGATGGTTACAGATCAGGCTTAGACTAACACATCACTTCTAGTCTCATTTAAGATTGTTTAGGATACAGTGGTCTTTAAATATGGAAAATTAATGCTAAGTGACTTTAAAATCTTGTGCCACATTTGAAAAAGAACCAGAATGTCTACACAGACTTGTGTAGATTTTGGTTTTGACCCCCAACTGAAATATAAATGAGATTCAAATGAGGTGAATATTGCTATGGTATGACACTCACTGATTTTTTTTTTTTTTTTACTGTTGCTTTGCAAGAATTGCATTTTGCAACCTTAAAAAAAAATCCAGAGATTTGATATAATTGCTACTTTTTTTTTTTTTTAAAAAAAAAGCCTATTATTTGGAATTTATAAGCCCAAAATTAAAATCAGATTAATGTAGTTCTTGGGAGCAGAAGGAATTGAAAAATCATGTAATGTATGCTGTCTCTGGAATATCACCAAGGGAAATCTATAGCTTGTCACTTGGCTTTAATCTTAAAAAAAAAAAAAAAGATAAATTACATAGTGTATCTATTTTTTTTTGATGGTGGAAAAAAATGTTTCAACTCATTTAGCTTGCATTTGTCATTCAAGGTATTTAGTGAATGAAACACAGTCACTGCATCTACTAAAACTTTGAAGCAAATTTGCAACATTTTTCTGAAATAGAAGTGAAAAGCATGACATTGAAAGAAACCTTAAATAGACCCTACCTCACCTGCTTTCCTTTCTAGGATTTAGTACATGACCAGTTCATAGATGATAAAACAAACAAACAAACAAAAACCCCAAACAAACAGAAATAGATAAGAAAGAATACTCACTTTTATTAAAAATAACTGCTTTAATGTATTCAGTATGAATCAACAGAAGTGCAAATTCTTCTGTATATAAGCATCAGTCATAACAGAATGCAGTTTTTGTTCCAGGGAACTAGGATATTAGATACAAATCCTCCAGGGAGTCTTATTATTATACAAAATTTTAATGTAAAAGCCAGATTAAATAGGAAGCCAGGTAGTGAAAACTGCCAAGCAGAAAATCCCTTAGAATATAATAATAATTTTTGTTGCTATTGGTCCAAATTATATAGATAATAATAGTGTTCTTAGAATGTTATGGGTTCTTTCATGTGTAGAATATGTTGACAGCCAATCATACTTTATTTTAGACTCAAGAGGTTAGGAAGAGGATATTTGATTTCTCTTGCAAAATGCAGCTGAATGACTATAAGAAACTGTTTCTAGAGCAGTTTTGTGTGGATTTCTGTACAAGTCTTCTGTACAAGTCAGTTTACAGAATATTGAGGTCAAAGAGTTGAACTATATTCATACTACCCCCAAAAGACATAAATTTCAAAAAAGGGAGTACCCTCTTTATTTCATTTTGCATGAGAACATACCAGTGGATGATCTGGGACAAAGAGAAGGTCCGTACACCCTCTGGCCATGTCCATGTAGCCATTTGATAGTGCCTAAAATCAGATGCCTAGAGAAGATCGTATTAATGTAAGATAAAAATTTCCATGATCTCAAATGGTATCTGGATGAGTTAATAGAGGAAGAATCTAGAAATTACTATTAAATATAAAAATTGTGCCAGAAATCATTTAAGTCCATGTAAATTTTAAGCATCCTGTATCAACGAGTTAAGCGGGGAAATTCTGCCGTATTGAAGTACAGTTTCAAGCACTAAGAACTGAAGAGTTCTGTAATATTCACTTAATAAGGGCATAAGAAATTTCTAGGCTTTAGTGAAAGCTGAAAGTGTTGCCTTGCAATATAGAGGGGTAGAAAGAAAATGCAGACAGTTTTCAAGTTCTTCCAAAGAGACTTTTGATAAAGACACAACTTAAAGTTTTCTTTCTAAGAATAAAGAAATAAATCTGGCTGAATAAAATTATATTATGATATTTTAACCACAGATAATGCTGTTCATGCTTACTGTGTGGGTAACATAGCCTACCAGACCAGTTCATCTGGCCTGTGTTCAAACCCATGAGTCTCACAGACAGCAAAGTTAATTCGGAAGGCCCATCATTGTGTAGTTCCACTTTCTTCTTTAAACAGTAGAAACAAAGAGGTGATTGAGGAAAGAATTTTGCTTATGGAATGAAGTAATCTGTAAAAATGGATGCATATTTATTTAATTTTAGTTATGCTTGATACATGTCCTTCTTTAGTTGCATACTACAGCTTTTTTGTGTTTCTCCTATGGGGAGTAGAATGTTTCTGCTGCAGTGCACTAGAGAGTCCTGGTTTCTCCATTTCAGGGGCCTGGCAAGAGCATGCTACTACTAGACTTCCTTCCCATGGAAATGAAAGGGACAACTTGTGCACACTTACGTCTTATTGCAGTGTGAGGCCAGGATGTGGTCAGGGCATGCACTCACCTCTGGGCATGCAGAACCATTTTGGGATCCAGCAGGTTAGATGTAGCCTGAAATATTTTCTGGAGAAGCCTTTTTCCTTGAAACCCAAAAAGCCATCCTTTCAACATTGGCAGCCAAGCTCCCCCACAGGCATGGGATTTGCACAGATTATTGCATTGGTCTATTTTTAATTTATTAACATACAAACTCTAATATAGATTGTCGTCTATTTATGAGCACAAAAGTAAAAATTAAACAAAAAGTTGTGCTCCCCCTCCATAAAGTGAAGTTGCTTAGTTTTCCAGCTGCTCTATTTCCCAATGCACAACTCCCCATCCCACAGGAATATTGTAAAATTAAATTACTTGGTGATACAAAAACATTCTGTAGGTTTAAACCATTATAAAAGTCATTAGTAATGCTGTTTTACATTATTTCGGGAGTCTGGTAGAGAAATATATTATTGCTCTTTTTATTAATGACACCATCAATTTTCTTTGTCTTGATAAGTGTTAATAAATACCTTCCTATTACAATACATTGTTTACTCTTATTTGAGAGGATTAGTCATTCTGAAGTCCCTTCAAGGAAAAAGTTATGATATGCAAAATGTTTTTGCAGCAATCAGGCAGTAATTACACAATACTGAGGGCTCATGTGACACACTACTGAATATTTGTTCTTCTTTTCCTTTGAGACAAGTTTTGAAGTATATTTAGAGCAGGTAGGATTCTTTCTTCTTTATACGTGCTAGACTCTAGCTTTATTTGTTTTACCTTAGTTTTGGTTTTCCAGGTGTGTTTTAGGTTTACAACAAATGACAGCAAACATAATTTAATTTAATCAAAGTCAAATATAGGTAAGTTAGAAATTCATTACAGTATTATTTGTGGATTTCAGGCCGTGCTGCTCATCAACATGGAAAGACGTAGAGAAAAGGAATTGCTTTCAAGAAAATTATGCAGATTACTTAATGAGTTTCTTGCAATGTATATCAAAATACTGTAGCTTGTTTGTTTGTTGACTGTCTTCCCTCCTCCTTTTGTTCCTCATAGTCACCTCAACAGCAACCTGTGACCCCAGTCATTCCTTACTTACTGTGTTAGTTCTTGCTATGACTTTCTCAGAAAGTAAGAGGATGACTTGTATGAATGCTCTGTCTTTGTAATCTCCCACACTTCACGTGAAACAGGGCCAACAGATTCTGGAAGGGTTTTGCAAAAAGAGGAGGAGCACAAGAGACTTGCAACATTTGACAAGACAAAATTTGTATTTGGCATGATCAAGTGGAAAGGAATTGTTCTCTCATCTTTTGAAGTTTCCACAATACGTGTCACTAATAAGATCTTTCTGAATAAAACTCTGCTACAGCTTTTATTGAGTTAAATCCCAATGTATTTAAATAGCAGTTTTCTATCTAAAACAAGGAACAAGGAACACATGGTTTCATTTCCTAAAAAGTAAACCCACAAGGCATCTATGAATATCAGTTGGGATGTTCGTGCTGTTGCGATACTTCTAATTAGGGGTAGTAAAAACTAATAGTCTTGTACAAATCTTGTGCTTCTAGATAAGAAATCTTGTAACAGTCCTATTTACCACACTCTTTTTTTCTTTCCTTTTTTTTTTTCTCTTGGGGACAGTGAGTGGATATCTATTTCTGTTTTCATAACAACGTCTCACTACAAATGTCTAAATTATCTTGGGTAATCAACTTTAAACAGATTTCTACTTTTGAAACATAAATTATTTGATTATTTCATAGAGGACTGTCCTTAATGTTATTACTCTAGATATGAAATTTAAATATTAATTTCTAAATTTGTCTTTCAAATCTGAAATCCTAAAACATTTCACTTATTTTATCAAAAGGCAAAAAGCTGGATTAAGATATAACTGCTATAGAGTTCTGAATGAATATCATGCTAGTAGTCATAAGAATTCCTGATGCATTATTATTAGTATTATTTTTTTAAAGGCTGAATTTTATGAATAGTTTTATTTCCATCCATACATTGACATTAGTCATGGGCATGTAGAAAGAGTGAGATAAATATAGGTGTTTTCCCACTTTACAAAGGTCTGTCTTTTCTCTGATTGCTTTGTAGCATTGCAGTCACACGGCATTTAAGTTGGATATGATATTGTAAAATTCGTTTCCCTCTGTGATGTCAAAAGTATTGGAAATTCTTTTCAGGCAATTGAATGTTGGGATTTAGCCCTGAAAGGTCCAACATGCTATTGCTCTTAGTCTTGCTCTTCTTACCTATTTGCAACACTTTCTAAAAAACCCCTATAGAGTATGTAACGCACTTAAGGTGACTCGCTCTTTCAGAAGCTTTGGTTAAGGGGAAAATCTTAAATATTCTGATTAAAATAAGCTCATGACTACTGGACCTGGAGACCTGACTAGATATCTCTTTCTCTCTCCCAAGACATTAGTTATCTCACTCATCACTGCTGTAGTGTCTAACCCACTTTTCCTTCATTAATCACCACCTCAGAATACCAGCAAATTGTATGATGTTTGTTTTTGTAAATATGCATGAATGGAACTTCTGACCTCAATGGAGACTGAAGTCAGGTCACTTTGGTCAGAGCTGAATCACCTCACCCCTTAAAACCCATCAGTATGATGATAGAAGCCATCCCCGTAGAAGCCATGTCCCCAACAGGACAAGTATGTCCTGTTGAGCCAGCAGACCGTTAAAGTTGAGCAGACCTTCTCAGCTATATTAAGGACGTCTTAGCATTTGCTCTAACCCATAATCTTTTTCTGGAGTTCTTTTTGAATTAGTATCTCTATTCATCATCTAATTGGTAGGATTGTTCTATGGCTACTCCCAATTTATATCTACAATAAGGGTAACTGAGTTAATTTATAGCAAATTCAAAGGTATTTTGTACCTGCTCAAACAGAGTAACTAGCTGGCTATTAATATCTAAAATTATTTGAGAATACATAAACTTAAATTTCAAGTGAAGATGAACTAGGTTGAATTGATGACATCACAAATAATTTAATAATAATCCATGGGATACGTAGGAAGAAAACATTTCTATTTGCTTTTATATTCATTATAAAGACTTCAGATGTTTGTTCATAAAGGCCACACTGCTGCTCTGTTCGCTACCCATTAAGCTTTAAGCAAAGAATTAAAAATATTTACGAAATACAATCGTGCAGGGGTAAAAAGTCTGTACCAGCCAATGAAACCATAAAATCTCGATTAAATATATGTATGTATGGGTATATAAAATATATATCATACTGTTTTACTGGCAATCTTAAAATTCCTTTTTATTCTTGTTTGCCATATGTATCTTAAATACATTTATCATGTATTTAAGAAGTTATGCCAAGCACCGAATATAAAAACTACTAATTGTTAAGACATTTGTGCTGACAGCTACATTGAGGTACTGTTGATCTAGCTGAATTAGCAGATTTCAAATATGGCTCTTCAGGCATCCTTACACATGTGTAAAATCCTTACATATTTTTCTGCACTGCTTCAACTGTGTATCTGAGAGAGATGTCACATAGAATGAACAATGGTTCACAAAACATCGCACACCAATGAATGACAATGGTTTGGGCTTTTTGAAACTTAAGTTCTGAGACACATACTGCCATTGTATGTCAGATATTTCATGTGTTTCTATTAAGACAGACTGTAGGGACCTAAAACCAATGTGTTATTAGTTGTTGCTTACAAAATAAAGATTATACTTTAATGATACAGGCTTGTCTATATTGCAACATGCATGATTAAAGTTCCACAAACAGAACAATCTGAAATAATCTTAAAGGCAAACCCTCCTTCCTTTTTCCCTTTCTCTTGCCTTTTGTTGGTCACTTTCAAAAACTCAGCATCTTTGTTACCCAGAGAATGGTCTGTTGTTATGGTACTGAACCGTACATTGAGCACTGCTAAAATAGGAAACTCCCACACTCTCAACTTTTCTATTAACTGCATGTTTCTGACAAATGAAAATTTGTCACTCCTCTCAAACTGCTAAACCAGGTAGTTCTTGAAGAACAACCAAAAAGAAGCACAAGTTCATTGTTAGTCGTTCTTTGTCTGTCACATCAGCTCAGTACTTGGCAGTCAGGATCACTCACTAAACTTGGAATACCAACGTTATTTTTTTTAATCATTTTTTAACAGAATAAATTCTTCGTTGCTAGGAAAAGCCATAAATATGCAGCTGTAGACAAAATTCCAACCCATTGTAATTTGTTTACATCATTGCAAAGATAATGCAAAAAAACCCTGTTTATTTACTGTAGAAATAATATAGTTTATCTATACATTCATTATCTAACTTCCTGCTCTGTGTGGCTTATAGCTAGAAATTGCTGCTTGATACTGATTTTATTGCTGTGTTAAAATCTCAGATTATATCAATTTGAAAAAAAAAAAGTTAGGTTGGATTTTTTTCATTCCTGTAGGGAACTCTGTGAGCAAAATCAATAGTATTCTAAGTTTATGTCTTGCATTTTAAGGTACTACATGTTGTATAAATATTTGTCGTTTGTTTCATCGCAGTGCCTTTTGGCTTTGTTTTGCTTGTCAGGCATTCTGGCAGATGATGGTTTTTAGAAACTCCATGGCAGTTTTGTGAATGCTTCTGGGAAGCTTCTCTTAGATGTCGGCAACAGCATGGAAGAAAGTATTGATATGTTTAGTTCAGCTATTGATTGGTTGCCACTGTGAGCTGATTATGCATTGAAGTCAAGCTTTCAGAACTGGGCATTATCTTGAAAGTAAAGCAATTGGGTAATGTGTGGTCCTAGGAAAAGGAGGGCTATGGAAATGAATGGTGAGACAGAGCAACAGGTAGGAAGAACTCTGTCATGTGGGAACACCACAAGTGGAGATAGGACTACTATAGTTTGCCAAACCATTAGGAAAGATTGCTCTTAAGTGTGTCAGACAGGGTTTCTCATACCCTGTAAAGTAACGATGGGTTTCCCTGGGACACCGCAACAGCACGTCCAGCTCTGTGCTGAATAGTACTATGGCCTGCCATTTTCTCTTCTCCTCCCAACATATAAGACAGGTTCTGCTTTCCATGTGAGGAAAATTTTAGCTGACAGGCTCAAGGTAACTGTTCAGGCAGGCTACTAGTACTGTGGGTATGTGCTGGAGATTGCTTGCCTCACGGACTGTACGTAGCCTGCGGGACAGATACGGTATTATCTGCTGTAAACCAGGGAAAGAACAATTAAGGCATTGTACTTTTATTTAGAAATCATTCCTCTGTCAGAAGATTCTTCATTAAGAGTCACTGCAGAAATCATCCTGTAAACCTTTTACGGCTGCTTTTAGGTTTCTAGAACTGAGTAAGAAACAAAGATAAAGAAAATCGAGGACTAGATTATTTAGCCGAGATTTAAGGTGGAGGATTTTGTGCTGAAAAATGCCCTTGACAAAGGACAATCAGTGAGATAGTAGACAGCAGAGTGAATTACAATTACTTTTAAATATTAAATATAATAAGCATACAGATATTCAGAAGTCTGTGATATATACAATCATATTACCATGCAAGAAAAACACAACAAATCATTGGGGTGGGGGATATGTTTGTTTGCTTTTTAAAAAGTTAAACAGCCAGATGAAGCAGAAAATTGTTTGGTGCATTGGATTTGTGGACTGCTTTAGTCTTGTGCATCAATGGAAAGAAAAAAAGATTTTAGAAATAAAAATAAAACTTGAGAATACGCTGTTAAGAAGATTTAAAAAAATCCAAAAAGCCAAAACCCACATGCAGGTCCTGGGCAGCTTGTGAGGAAACATGAAACACTAGCTACAAAGCAAATAAAAATCTTGTATACATATTTTTAGTAGCATGCTTTCATTTTCTTCTAATAATACAGTCTTCAATTCAACTTTATCTGAGACACTATGGCTCATAAATATTCATTGTTTTAAAGAAATTATGTAGATTTTGTTTTAAAGTCAATATTGAGTTTGTTAATGAAAATGGCTCAGTTAATTAACTAAATGGCATCCTAAACTGAACTTATATGAAACTCTTTCTTACACTGATTGTTTTTCATGAAGAAATGATGCATAAAAATTAACTTCTCATTCCATTTTAAATCATTTTTGTACATGCTCTAGGGACAGTGATTTTAAGCAGGTAAAACTTTCTGAGCAGTGGCTGTCAGAATTGCTATTTTATGCGGTCATCTTACTAGGGTTATGGGAGTGTCAGTTCTGATTTATTAATAAGTCTTGCATTTAACAGTTGTTATGACTTTAGTTATTTCTTTATTATCGAAGTCCTTTCTTCAACAACATAAAAGTCTACTTTTAGGCCAGCTATGCTGTGGACTGATAGCAGTGTAGTCGCTTGTCTCCTTTTTTCCCCAATATTTGTATTTTTGCGGAAATGGAATAGTAAAGCAGAAGCTGCTGCTTGTTTTACATTTAGTAAGGAAAGTAATTAATATAGAAAGTTATATATTCTTCTTTTTTCTGTATGCAAACAATTGTGCATTTTTTCAAACCTGACACTACCTGTTATCCTACATGAGAAGCCTACTTTCAAAGTGCTTTGTATATCAGAGCGACCGTCCCAAGCGGGGAGTACAAGAAAAACGTTGTTAACAGGCTTCACAGATACTCTGCAACATACTTTTGCTCATATTCATTGCCTTTTATTATAATTTATCATCTTAATGCATATCAAGTAAGCTAAATTTTCATCCACTGTCAAGTTCATCAAAATAAGATTCATTTATAAGTGCTGCTCTGTTATTGAGGAGTTGGTGAGACAGCTAGCAAGAGAAAGGGGTACCTTATCTAGTTCGGGGGAAAAGAACCCACAAATTTCCACTGATGTTAAAACGTTGGAATTTGGGATTGCTTTGCTCTCCACTGATCATTAGGAAAATTCTCCATATTCTGTTTTGACAAATGACACGTTGGGGCGATACATCTCCTTATCTATATTCCCAAGCAACTGGGAAGTAACAGCATTATCTTCTCTTTGGTCATTTCAGATAAATAGGAAATGACCTTGACATTGACTGTGATAGAGAAGGGAAATATTAAAAATCAAGCATTAGTCACTTGAAATATAATGTATGAAAGTCATTTCAGTGGCTTTCCTTACTTTTGTCAGGTGGCAGCTGCTCATAGGGATAGTGATGCCTTACTATTAATATAATTTATCAAGTTCATTCATTTGCAGTAACATTTCTGACCTCTGCAAAACTATTCTGCCTTGTTCTTTCTTTCATACTTACGACCTTTACCTAATTAGTTTCAACTTTGTCATTTTGAGCATTGTTCCCTAGTTACAGGTTTCTACTGTAACTCCATAACTATTATTTTAATTGATACTGTTTTAATTGATTCTGCTTTCAGGGTATTCATAAGGAATTAAACAGAACAGAGACACAGAATATGATTTTACATCAGGTGACATACTTTATATGAGTTCTTCCTCCCTTTATACTTGTCATATGGATTCGTATTCCTTTCCATCTGCTCATCTCTAATTCATCCCATAGTGTGTGCACACAACTTTGTGTAAAGACTGAAAAATCTAAAGCTAAAGCAGAAAATAGCAGTGGAAAACAGGAGCACGTGAAATGACCAAGAAGATCTTGTCCTGCCAAGATGAGCATGTGCTGTTTTGCACCAAAGTAATCAGATTGGGGTGGGCATGGAAAGAACGTAATAGTGTATCATTTAAGCTTCTTTCTGAAGGAAGATCATCAAAGACCTGAAGTTCCGATGGAACAGAAACAATGAAAGTAATTTTAGAATTTACAAGGAGAAGTAATGAAAATATTTAGATAAAGATCTAGACTTTGAAAATGTGCAATTATTTGAATTTCACAGAATATTCTAACGTTTTGAGTGATGTTATAGTTTATATACTGGTAATTTATTTCTAGGTTTTTTAGTATTTTGATGAAAAGAGCAAAAATTGGAATGCATAAAATTAAATAAGTGGGAAATGGTCTGACAGTTAAAGATTAGAATAAAATTAAATATCTCCAAGACCAGTGTCAGTTTCTAAAATTTGGATTGGGTTAGAGAGCAGCTAGGCAAACTGAACACCCACAAATTGATGGGTCCCGATGGGATGCACCCACACGTGCTGAGGGAGCTGGCGGATGTAATTGCTAGGCCACTCTAGATCATCTTTGAAAAGTCGTGGAGAACAGGAGAGGTGTCTGAGGATTGGAGGAAAGCCAATGTTACTCCAATCTTCAGAAAGGGCAAGAAGGAGGAGCCGGGAAACTACAGGCCAGTCAGTCTCACCTCCATCCCATGAAAGGTGATGGAACAGCTCATTCTGGAAGTCATTTCTAAGCACATGGAAGAGGAGAAGACTATCCGGAGTAGCCAACATGGATTCACCAAGGGAAAATCCTGCTTGACCAATCTGA
>VZSC01008079.1:830789-879256 GCA_013398225.1 Steatornis caripensis
CACAGGAAGTTCCACCTGAACATGAGGAGGAACTTCTTTACTGTGAGGGTAACAGAGCACTGGAACAGACTGCCCAGAGAGGTTGTGGAGTCTCCTTCTCTGGAGATATTCAAAACCCGCCTGGATGCGTTCCTGTGCAACCTGCTCTAGGCTAACCTGCTTTAACAGGGGGGTTGGACTAGATGATCTCTAGAGGTCCCTTCCAACCCCTACCATTCTATGATTCTATGATTCTATGAATTGTGATCTACTGTTTCCCAATTTAGAGCTTAAATCTTTTTTATTATTCTGTTACTAAGCTTCCAATTAATCTAACTTAATTAACATTTGAACTGAAGTACAAAATTTTAGATGCATGATATGCTTTGAGATTAATATTTTGACACATATAATTGAAATCATGTAGTCCTTTGATGTTGAAATCAGAATTTTTTCTTTGAAGGACTAATCCATACTTTTGTTGTCCTTTGCACTCACAAATTTAGTTTTTTCCTTTGATTGCAAACCAAGGTATGTTTTCGATGCTGATCTCCCACCAAATAAGGCAACATTGAAAATATTTAATTTATATGCAAAGGGCTAAGCTAGATATTTAGAAAGATCTTCCAGTTGAAGTTGTCCTTTCTTCTATTTTTTCTTTTGCACCCTGTCTTTCTTGCCAGCATATAACGCTCTTGGATTAGGTCTGTGTTCAGTCTTAGGCAGATTTGGGGGAAAACATCTCACATATTTGCCCTGTTCTTACTCTTCTGCCGGTGTTGCCTTATGGTCACTGTTCCTATTGTCTTCCCCCTTAGAAAAGAACATCATCCCTTACTTGAGAAAACCTAACAGTCTTTCTTAACTAGGAGGAAAAGAGATAAGATGCTAAAGGGGATGAAACTGAGTAGACACTGGATGGTTACCCTGAGAGAACAAATTAAAGCAAGATGGGGGAGGAGGAGGGGCAGCAAGCAAAAATGTAGAAAAGAGAGCTGTAGTGGGGGACACGAGTCATTGCTCCCTTATCCCTGGAGGCATCCGAGAACTTGTAGAGAGCAGGGCAGTGGAATGGTTGTAGGACCCACCAGCATCAGAATCATACCTCACAGGTGGAACCCCTGAAGCTGTCAATAACAAGATTGAAAGACTGTAAATAAAAAGGTAGGGGAGATTCTGGAGGGCCCCATCTCCTTGTGTCTTCCTCTGCCAGAGAAAGGACATAAATCTGGACACTCAGTCATCATGCCCATGTCCATTGCTCCATGGAGGTTTTCCCATATTATGCTTCTGGTGAGCTGCAGAATTAGATCAGGAAACAAGCTGTCCCACAAGAGACAGTCTGCAGAAGCACCATGGCTTGTTAGGCGGACTTGTAATTACCTTAAACTCATGAGACTCTAATTTGATTAGCCCATGTGGAAAAAAAAAAAACAAGTGAGCAAACAAAATCCCTGAGATCCAGAATCTAAGAATCTGTTTTCCACACAGTGGCATGTAACATCTTACCTGGATCTTACAAGGTATTGCCTTGTTAAATACTTCTGTAATTCTAACCTTCTTAGTCATTTATTTATTTATTTATTCACTGTTGCTCTTCTCATCTCTGTGGTGAAAGTAGATGGCATTTAATTTCTGTATATAATGAACTAATTCATATTAACCTAGATTTCTTTTTTAGTTATATATGAAAAAAATTGTAATCATATGTTTGTACTGTGATTTTAGTACAGGAGCCAACTTGTAAGAAGAGATTGCATTTACTTATGTCAAAATTTATCTCTTACTATAGGTGGGATTTATTTTGATTTCTTTTCTTTTGTGGTTATTTTTGATAACAGTAGGTTGAAGTATAGTCTATCACTAAAACCTAATCTTTCATCTTCTGCTTTTCTAGGTTGATACCTTAGTTTATAGTTGGTTACTTCCCTCCCCCCTTACATTTTTTTTTCCTCTTTCTTGTGATAGACCCAATATGCTTGATTAATGTTGATTGGAAGCAGATTAATGTAAATTTCAGATCTTCAGAAGTCAGCTTGAATTTTTATCTGCCTGTGATTACCTATTTACTTTCAATAGTATTTCTGTGGATATTGTTTACATTAATATTTTAGATACTAAACATTAGAGATTAACATTCAAAAGTTGTAAGAAAGATGAAACTAATCTTCTGTGAAATTAGGCCAAGGTCTGCACAGATATTGAGTTAACACATAAGGGAAATGAATGCATTTTTAATTGTTTTCTTTCATATCTGAGGGCATTCTGGAAGAGTTTTTATTATATTTAACAAGATTAGGAAGATAGATAGAAAAAGTAATTTGACTCATGGGTCAGTTTTTACTAAATAGGATATTATGGAGTGCCTAGTGAACAATGGAGGTAATTTAATATATGGCAAATCAGCATCTTGAATTAAAAATATCACTTAAGTACGGTATTATAAATCATATGTGAAGTATATGTAGAGGAGTTATTTTAGTTCCAACAAATCAGAATTTTCAAAACAAATTTGTAAAGAAATGAATGTGTCATGAGACAGTTGTGTTCTTCCCATTCTCTCAGCTGATGGTTGTTCGGTTTTGGTTTTTGGTTTTTTTTTTTTTTTTTTTTTAACCTTCATTGCTTTCATGTCTCTGGGTTTATATTTATTCTCTTCTGTAAAACACCATCAGAGATTAGGAGTTAGTACATGGCAGTAATACTTCTGTAGCTGGGCAATATGATAGCAATGCTACCATTAATGCTGTTTAACTTTATAGGGTATTTATCTTTTATTGTGTGTATCAGAAACCTCATGTTTTGCTAATTTTCAGAGGGTTGCTCTAGTAAGAACATTTGCTTAGAAACAATGAACATTAGGAAACCTCATTTTTCTTGATATGGAAATCTAACCATACCTCTTGGCTGATTTTAATACTGAACTGCTTTTTCATAATTGTTTCTTATCTCTGCACAGGCCCTGTATTTGCTGTTGTGAAAGATTTTTTTGTTTTTAAAATACAGATGGTTTCTCCCCTAGTATATGTTTGCAATGTTGCCCATTGTGTAGTATAGTGACACCTCACCTCTCTAGTTATAGAAAACAATCTGGGAAGGACAGCATGAAGCTTTGTGTTGGCTTATTTATTTCCAACCTGTTCCTATATTTACTCCATGTGCTTCAGTGCTGTTGGATTCAAACTATGCCATTCACTGATTCTTAATTTCTAATATTGTTAGCACAAAAGAATGTGCCTAGTCAAAAATCTGACTGCTTTGAATGCAAATCAGAGAACCAAGTGGCCCGATTAGTATTGATGATATATTTCTTCATTATTTTTCTTCACTGTATGTGTCTGCTCATGCATATTTGGACTGTACTGGCAACTCTAAACACCTTGTAAGAAAACACATGCTTATAAATATCTAGATTCAAGAGGTCAAGAAAGCTTAGATCTAAGTCTAAAAATCAATTTCATATTTTAACTATTGCTTTTCTTGATTAAAAACCGACCTTTAAAACACTTTCATATACTGAGAGAACAAATTTTTTACTAAAAAAATAAGAAATCTGAGCTGAGATTTGGATTTTTTTGGGGTTTGTTTTTGTGTGTGGCTTTTTGTTTGGCTTGTTTTTTTGGTTTGGTTTTAGTAAAGACTCTCTTTTCACTGACTTGCAAGATATCTACCACAATAGTTTGATTAATGGGTTTACTCTTTTCTTCCCTTCTTCCTACCAATGTATAAAACTTGTATTTTAACATTTTAAATAAGTGTATACGTGTGTAGTCTTAAATTGCTTTATGTTACTTTTTTTTTTTCCACCAAAAAACTGGCTTCTGGCATTTTTTTCAGGTGTCCAAAAATCTTCCAGAGAAACAAAAAGAACTAGAGATTCTGCTAAAGGATTTCATCGAACTTGATCAACAACTAAATCAGGTGGTATTGTGGGTAACTCCTGTCAAGAACCAGCTGGAGCTTTATAACAAAGTCGGTCAGCCAGGAGCTTTTGATATTAAGGTAAATATTCTTCCATTTTAAAAAAAACCATCAGGATATTTAGTGGTCAAAAGGTCAGTTGCAGCATTCGCTGTGTAGTTTGTATTAACAATATAGCTTAGAGACAAAAGTCAGCAATAGTCTCCAGAAGTTCAAAGTTCTATGAATTAAGGAAAACTTTTATTCTTTTCCATTAAATGGTTTCTAGTGATAGGGCAGTTTAGAATCAATTGTTTCAAGGTGAAATATAATCTGTTATTTTTGCTGTGTCATATACATGAAGAAATAGTCCCAAAAGTTGATACATCAAATTTTAATATGAAGTGAACTAAAATTCAGAATATTGGTGCTGGACCATTTAAACTACTTCATTCAAGTTTAGATGACTACATAATAATCAGAATACTTAGGGCCATATAATGATCCTCATATTGCAAGGAAAGATACCTAACTGCACAGGTAACACTCCAGTAATCAGTAAAGCAAATTGTCTAGTAATTGTGAGCAAAATATTTGTAATCTGATCCTTGATATGTATTTAGATATTAAAAAAATGTGTGTATATGAGTTGGATGAAGCCAAAGAAGTCAAGGATGAAAAATACTGATTAGAATCAACTGGCCTGCCAGGTATATACTTAGACATTTTGGCTTTACATCTTGTCTATTCATAAATGACCTTATCTTCACATTAACTGGGGAAATATTTAAAATACAGTAGCTCATTGAAAATCATGACATTTCTTCTGCTTATAGCAGCTGAGCATCTTGTTCATGAGCATAAAGATTAAAAAGAAGACACTGAGTTTTGTATTGATTTTGATGATGCAATTTTAAGTGAAAAAAAATTGTAAATATGTAAAAATTTTCTTGCCTTTTATGAGATGGAATAGTATGTGCTTCTGAAGATGTGTGGTTTTTCTGAGCACGTTTATTACATTCACTTTAACTTAGTTTGTTTTAAGGAACTGTTTTAATGCCAAAACATTTTTTATGTCATACAATCACGTTATATAAAACAGTGAATCTGAAGTCCTGTTGCAGTCCTGTAATTGACAGAATGAGTTCAGCAATGACATTCATTCCCCTTTTAAAAGATAAAATTAGTGTAGCTCTTTGCAAATGTCTGTATATATACTGAATGAATGATGGAATTTTGCTTTCAAGAAAATTGTCTATCCTTATTTCCTGTATTCCAGCAAAAATTTTTAGATGGTTCATCGATTTTATCTTATATTTTTTCCTTTCCATTTCCTTTATTTCTAGAAAGATGCCACCATTAAAGTTTATACGAAACAAAAGTAGGGCTAAATTGCTAGAAATTATTAGTGTTGCTTGTCAAACCACTTGTGAAAGAAATGTTCTGCTTGGCTCTTTCAGTCCTGTTATGGTGATGAGACATGAATTTTACTGAAAAACTGTTGAAAGAATAGTCCTGAAGTGGCGGGATGAAATCAGCTGTGTCTAGAAAAGCAGGGGAACAATGAAGAGCTCCAAAGAAAGGCAAATAAACTCTCTTTCTGTGAAAGACCCTACCATATTTCTGTCATGGACAAATTTAGATCACTTAGATTTAAAGCTTGACCAGTTTTGGTTGTAGATGAAACAGCTAGTTGTTTTTACTGTTGTAAGGGCTGTAAGCATATGAAGCATTCTAGCTTTTAGCTGCATGTTATCTGTCTGGATTGCCTTTGAAAGACATAGGTTTAACATTTTAAAATGTTATTGACTGATGATCTACACGGACTGTAGTTTTCTTCAAGGAGATAATCTCTTACGTTAAAGATTCTATATTAATTATCTCTGTAGGCAAATGTGATTCTTACAACTTTTTAAAGACTAAGAATAAGCATAGTAAGAATTTTGAGACTGTTCATAATGATGAAACACACAGAAAAAATGTGTAGAAATAACTCGGGAAAGCAGCCTATTTGTGACAATATTCAATTTTATACTCAACTTCAAATGCATATTTCAGAACCATGCTAACTTGCTGTCCTACACTGGGTCAAGCATGTGCGTACACAGTGTCACAATCTCAATGAATCACATCAAACAATCAGTCAATTGATGTGATTATGTATATTTTTAAATTACTGTCTGTATTTCTAATGTTACCTTTAAAAAAGTAAGGACATCTGAATGATTACCTATGGAAGGGATGTATTCAACAAAATCTTTTGTGCTGGTTTTCCCAAATACTGTATAAATATTCAGCATTTTTTCTACCACCATTTTAATTTGCTTCACCAATATCCAGAGAACACTGAAGTCTCTTGTATAGGATTTAATAACTCCTTTTTTCAGAGACAAGCAAGTTTCTTGCATTCTTAATTACCTGTAGCAAATTTCAGTTACAGAAATGTGTGGTAGCTGGAATTAAAACTTGATATGCTAACCAAAGTACATCTAAAACAGTAATTAGATTTATTCTGACAAGGTTTTCCAAAATACAGTGATTTATTTATCTCAGAACTGTAGTAACCTTTACTTTTGGCATACAGCTGTAACCTGATAACTAACATCACAATTTCCTCCATAAATCAAGGGATATAATAAATGCGTGCCCTTCTCAGATAATCTGACTTAAACTTTTAAGTAATATTGATTGATATAATACATGCATAATAAATACATAAAGGAGAATCTATGTGAATTTCACTTGCACAATTCATACCGATAACTTGCAATTTCTGTGAATTAATACTAATTTAAAAGCTCATGTTTTTCAACTTGTGCAAAAATCAACTATTAAAAATAGGTGAGAAGTCCCTTAAATTTACACTTCCTTAGAAGACAGATGAAACAAAAGCACCGGCAGTGTTAACCTTTAATGATGACACAAAAGCAATTTTATGAGAGTAGCAAAGGTGCAACCAAAGGAGAAGTTATTACATATTGCTATAGAGAGCTTCACAAAATGGTAAGAGTTTTAAGGTCAGAAAACGTAATTGGGCTTGATGACAGGCAGAGAGATTAAAATTCCTCCTATAGCTCTTAAGACTGCGTCTATGTTAGTAGATAAAAAGTGTTCAGGAGTGTTCAGAAAGTTTTCTGGCCTGGAGGTCAACTGATGCAGCACAGCTTACATCCTTTCAGCAACACTCTTACCCACCAGAGAGGATAGTTGCATCCAAACCTACCTGTTGCTGTATCTGTGGCTCATGGTAATCTGACCATGCCTGGGCACTGTCTCAGATACTGCAGTTTAGCCCATGCTGGAAGCAGCGCTCCCAATTTAATGATGTGTGCAGTCACAATGCAGAGCTTGAGTATATGCCCTCTCCCTGTTTAGTTCATTACCCCTGCACCACATAAAAATTTACAGAGGGGTGCAAAATATTTACATGAAAGGGAGAGATTCAGCATCACTGGCATCATTCATTTTCTGTGTCATTCACTTAGCCATGCAGTCCTCTTCTGCTTTCAGATCATACCTCTATGGATCTGTAGGATCTTGACCCACGGTACTGACTGTATGTAACATAAGGGCATGGACATCACTCTTGAGGCAGTGGGACCTCTAATAGTGCTAAAATATTTCATTTAGCAGTCTTTCTGTTCCTCAAGAGTGACCTCTTATGCCTCTGCCCTCGTATATATCCTTGCAATGATGAATCCAGACTAGTACCACCACTGACTGTGATTGTGTCTAACCAATGCTTTGCATCCTACCTACATCCTGGATTTCAAATTCCCGAGTGATGTGTTGCCCTCGCATTAGCACAGGATAATATATAGGCACATATTATATATAGGCATATTGTTGCCTAATGTGATATAATCACATATTTAAGTAAAGGCTCTTTATCTGTCCTCTCACATTAATTAACCCTTTATTAGAGAGGCATTTGCAGGTGAATAATTTCATAGCATCATATCAGCCTCCTTCAAACATTTTGTAATGTTTCTAGGTGTTTAATACCAGTTGTTTCCTAGGCTTGTACCCAGAGTTACAAAAATAGGCAGTGGAACAGGCTCCCTTCTACTTCACTCTAATGCAAGTAGGGAACAGCAGATTAAAAGATGCAGACATAAAGAGACGAGACAAGTCTACCATGTTCCTTGGTCACCCTTGTGGAGTCGGACCTTGTGGTAACCAAGGAACATGCTGAGGCATGTAGTAGTTCTGTGATCTCTGGAATGCTTTATGTCATTTGAGGCTTTAGGTAACATCTTAGCTTCTAAAGTATATACATATTTCAATTTAAAAAGCAGCAAAAATGTTAAGAAAAATATGAACACTATGAAATTGTTGAAACAAAGCTTTTAAAAGTTATTCAGTCCCAATAAATATATTGTAATTTATAACAGCATTTACTATATAATGCCATTACCTGCTGAATCGAAAATTTTGTTTTCTTTCACCCCATTCTGCTATTGTAGCTCTATGTTTACTTTAAAGAATTACAGCAGGGCTCAGGAAATCTTAATATATTTTGTGCCAATATAATTTGTCTTCATAATTTTTTTTTACCATAATTTAGAGACTGCAGCACCGCAATTAGAACCCAGACCTTCAGTTAGGCACCGTAATTCTAGTGGTGGTTTCTAGAATCCTAAGTGGGCTTTAATAACTCACTAATTCCTCATTTAGTAAATCAGAGTAGAGAAAGAATTCTTTGTTCCCAGGATTTAAAAAAAATCTGTGCCAGTATTTGCTTCACTCGTGTTGTTAATCCATAATTACCATTTTCTTCTATAAACAATCAAAGATTTTTTAAAAATTAAACTGTCCAAATAAATCAACATTGAAATGCATATTTGCAGGCTACCAATTTACAGTATTAGGATAGATGTTAGTTCTTTCTAAGTGTTGAATTTTTCTTTACCACATTGACATAATCTTCCTTCTCAATAATACCATAATACAGAGTGCTCTTGTGAAATACTTATCTGTATGCATGGGGAAGGTGTGAAATCTACACCTATAAGAATTTGTTGACTCTACTGCTACGTGTGAATACTTCCAGGCTTGCAATGTACCTTTCATCTAGCTTCTCATGCACCTAGAATATATTTCATTTTGTGTCTTTTACAACTCGATGGACTTTTCTAGTTCTCCAAGCTACCAGTATGACTTCTCTGTGTATTTGCTCTTTGACCTGGAGTTATTCTCATTCTGATAGCTATTTTGCATGATTTAGTACTCATACTTCACGAACTT
The DNA here is from genome assembly GCA_013398225.1 of Steatornis caripensis. Taxonomy (NCBI): domain Eukaryota; kingdom Metazoa; phylum Chordata; class Aves; order Caprimulgiformes; family Steatornithidae; genus Steatornis; species Steatornis caripensis. The sequence goes on from VZSC01008079.1 coordinate 839,916, forward strand.
AGATGAAATCATAACGAATTTCCAATTTTTGTGAAATGGTGCAAAGAAAATACTGCAAAAGTTGTCTACATTGTAACACAGAAAAAGATTGAAATACTTAACAGTACAGCTTTGGTTACAGTACAGCTTTCTGCCAACATTAGTGTTTAGGCTGTTGGTGTTATAGGCATAGCCACTGGATATAACCATGTCAGGAGACACCTTCAGTGTAGACATGTTGGAGTTCAGCTCTTACTCTGTGATTGTTTTTTACATGCTGGTACTTTTTTAAATGGTACTTCTATCGGTACTAGTGACGTGTGGCTAGAGCGAAGCCAATTTTCCTGGTCTAGCTTTCAGTTTATGTTGAATGACTATTTTTCTTAGCAGTTTATTCTTTCTCTATCAGTAAAAATCCACAGCTAAAGAGATATGTTTTGTAACTCCCAAGCATTGAAATTCAATGGTTTTGCTGGTTGTATTGCCACAGTCTTTAGTCACGTAAGTAAACCTGAATTCTAGAAACTGACAGCTGCTTTTCAGCTGTTAATGCAACCATATCCTTTCAGTGCAAAGCTGGGATCTTGCAGGACAACATGGATGTTATGAGATATTGTCTCTCAGAGAGTGAATTTTGATGTAAGGAAGTTTTATATAGCCTTTTCAGATCTGTTTGGACCCCGATCCAAACAGCACTAACTCCACTTCTGCTTTGCTTGTTGAGCTCTCTGACGGCAGCCTTGCTTTGTTCAGGTCTGTGGTAGTTTCATAGTATTTTGAGATAAATTTCCCATGGTATTTTGTCAGTTCTTTGGGCTAGAAATATATGGGGAGAGGAATATCCATCTAGCAGCAGCAGGTACTAGACTAACAGTAGAGCAAGCTGTGTGGCAGTCTGTGACATGCGGACACACACAAAGTTTTAAAATGATGGTCTCCACCTTCCTCTTTAACCTAGACATCATTAACAAACATTCTGCCAGGTATTCCTTTTGTCATAAATATTAATATACACAAGAGCCCCTAAAAGAAGTCCTCATATACTGTTGGAATGTTAAAATTCTATATGAAAGACCTGTTACACAGGAACAGTTACAGCTATTGCATGATATATGGCAACCCTGCAGCCAACCTTGCAGGTAACTATTTGTTGTCTGTCAGAGACATGCATAGAATTAGTATAGGTGGTTAGATACAAGGTCAGAAGATACTGCTCTGATCATCCAGTCAAACCTGCTCTATAAAGTAATCCTTTCAGTTTTCTGAATTATTTCCTGCTTGAACTGCAGCACTCCTTTCTCAAAACCAAACCAACCAAAAGACTGGTTTCTAATTTCCAGGTATGGACAGTCATCCACATCTTGTGTTAAATTACTTCAACTGTTGAGTTAAAAACCTGCACATTTTTCCTTGGCTGAGTTTGTTTAGCTTCATCTTACTGTCACAGCTTTGTTTGCCAAACTAGAGAGAACTCCAATATTGCTGTAATGGAAAGTAATCAAGTTTTCTCCTAAACTCTGTTTTTTAACCATCAGTATTGTTCTTCTAATTCGGACAAGAAAGCAAACATAGAGTATCTAATTAGTATTAGTTCAAAAAGCAATTATTGTTGTGGTCAAACTGATTTTTTTTTCTCCTGATAATAATGTGGTTATCTCTAATCACAAGCTTATTTTGGCTAAGTCAGCTAATGAGAGTCTAAGTAGGTGGCAAGTGTTGCTGTAATAGAAGGTATAGTCGCTTCTGCGTTGTCTCTTTTATGGAATATTTAAGGACATACATGAGCACTTTGAAATGTATTTATTCTGCTCCAGCCATTCAAATTTAATATACCTAAACCTTTTAGGGATACGTTATTCTGAACATGTGGATATAGACCTATACTTTACACTTTGAAATAGCTTTGCCTACGGCATCAACAATCTGTGGAGCTTCAGAATTATAGCTAAAGGAATTTTTGCAAGCACTGACCTTTATTTCCTCCTACTGTTCTGCTGAGATTTGTTTACTTCACCTGCAAGGAAAAGAATAAGGGGAATCCTGGAAGGGAGGGTAACGAGTGATGCTTCACTGGTTTGGCAGCTTAAGAAAATATCTTCAGAAAGACTAAATTTTTTTCTCTTGTTTTCTCTCAATTTTCCTTTAAATGTTTGTTTCCTCATAGTCCTATTTAATCCCAATTCTATGTATGATAGGACCCCAGATCATCGAGAATTTTGATTAGATATTCCTGGACTTTTTGCTTGCCAGGAGGGCTTTAAAGCCGGATGGCTTTAAAGAACTGTTAGATTCAGAAGTCAGATTTCAGCCTAACAGAACTAGAATAATAGGGCTTTCTTAAATACATAAAAATCAAAATTTCTAGATAAGACAAAACAGAAGTAAAAGCTTTCATATCACAACCTACCGCAACTGTGACTAAGAAAAAATAACATTCTGCAATCTGTTACATTTTTAAATGCAACATTTGTGGAGTGCTAAGGCTTTACAAAAATACTTCAGGCAGGACTTAAATGATTTTTTTACAGTAAAAAAAAAATCAACCACCTTTATCCAGTATGTACGTGTGTGCATACACACATAATAAGTAAGTTTTATTGTGTTATGACAGTCAAGAAGAAATCCTTCACTAAAACAGTTTTTAGAAACCCAAATATATAAAGAATGGAAAGTATATTGTCTAGTAAAGGAGAGATAAGAAAAGCTTACAAATACGCTAGTGCTAATGTTTTTAGTTGCTGCTTTTTTTTAGCTGTTACTACGAATTATTTGCTTTGGTATTTAGATTCTGAAATCTATGGGTCAGTATTTTTATAAAGTCAAGCATATAAATCTTCTGAAAAATTGAAGTTTACAGATTTTTTCAGCCCTGCTTGATTAGCACAATAAAACATGCTGGTTCTTTTTTTTCCTTTTCTGTCCAGAAATGCAATCTAGAGAAAATCATCTTCGTTCACCCACAAATCAAGTAGCTAGTACTTTTGATAGCTTTTATTGCTAACAGTAATATTCAGTTAATGACTTTTTCAAGTAAATAATCATCTGTAAAAAACATTCCACGTTTCTGAGACACAGTGGAATTTTATTCAGTAAATCCCTACTTCAAAGACAAAATTTTGAAAGAGGAGAAATGCTGCAGAATTAATTGAACAGTAACTTTTTAGTGGATAAAACAATCCCTGGAAAATATCCAAATCTTACCAGCACCTTATGTCCTCTGATTCTGAGTTTTGACTACTTTGTTCAGAAAACAAAGAATATAAGAAAAACTGGACTCAATTTTCTGAACTTAAAAAATATTTTGGTGTTTTAAATACTTTCGTTTTTTTTTAATCAAGTAGCATTGCTAAGATTAAGGGCAGTTAATATGCCATTTTTACAGGATTTAAATAACTAGAAAATCATAATTTTACCAAGAAACAGTGCTATATATGGCATAGAATCAATGATCACTTTAATCATGGATTTTCTAGTTGTCTTTAGAGAAAATTAGTGCCACCAAGTGAGGTTTACATTGCTTATGCTTCATGTATGATGAGCTACCCTTATTCATAACAGACTACAAGTGGCACTGCATGTAATAAATATGTCCCCTGAAATATTTTTCAAAGATGACTATTTAACTCAGTAGCCTTGTTCATAATTGAAAATACCACTAACATATTGTAGATTACAATCTACAAACTGTGTCAGCTTTAGCACAGCCTGAGTAGCGCCAAACTGATGTCAGAAAAAAAGATGTAGAAAAAAAAAAGCAAAAATCAAATTTATATGGGTTTGTAGATTTTTTTTTTTTACTGCCTATATATTACATCACAAGAATGTTTCTTCTTTAATCCTTGTTTCTTTTTCTTACGTGTAAATTCCTCCTAAAGAGTCTCTTTCCTAAGTATTCACTTACTGGCATTCCCTGAAATAAAAAAAAAATGTGGTGAATATAAAAATTTAACCAGTATTGGTAGGAACATTTTGAATCTTTTGTCAAAAACAGTGGTGTAGTATGTTGTGACTGCTGGGCTCTGCTTGTTTAACTACTATTAAGGTATCTGTAGTTATGTAAGTAAGTGGAATGTGGTTTTTGCAATATGTGACCACAGAGTGAAATCTCTAGCTGTGGTGTGCCAGATCATTACCACCAGGACATATGGTTCAGAAACCTGTATAGATGTGCAAGCAAATTGCATAAAGGAAAAATGGGGCTGGAAAGTTTGCTTATGAATGGAACCTAAGTATGAAAACATGTTTACAGCCTAGTAACCTGAAAATGAAAATTAGCACTTGTTCAGAAAATTGTATGTAAATGTATATGTGTAACTTCTGTATTTATACACCCAACAAAGTAATCTTGGAAATAATTTAACAAGGTGCCATGTGAGCTCTGATTCCCATACAGTAACTTTTATGTAACAAAAAGCACTTTGGTGAGACAATACTAAAAGTTATCAGCTCATATTGCACAAAAATAATTAGGAAAACACTGTGTATCCCAACTCTCTTTTCTCAATCTCCTATGAAAACTGCTTCAATACTGGATTTTTAAAAAAAAATCCCAGCCTGTCTCCTCTCAAGTGAAATTCAAGTTGGAAATATTTTTCCTGAGTTTAATTGTGTGAACTGAATTGAAGTAAATTTTTAAAAGGAAATTCTGAAATGCTAACTTGCAGTATTTTTGAAAAACAAATGAAAACCCCCCGAAGTATTTTAACTTTTTATTTAAATGTTTGTCCGAAGAGCAAACAGAGGTAATTTCAAAATAGAGTTATATGTTCATTCGAGGAATTAATGCAGAGTTAAAACCAGCATTTGTATAACTAGAACTCAATGTTGGACAGAAGGCTGACATTTCATTTTTAATCATTGTCTTTTTGAATTTACCTGATTTTCCATTCAGTGCGTATATATTATTCTGAGATTTAGTATCTTTTCTCCATAATCCTACGAAAACAAAGTCTCCTTATCAGAGACAAGGAGCTAAAGATAGTAGAGAGCTTCAAGACAAATGCCTTTGGCCTGCTTTGGATCTCTGGAAAGTTACAGATTCACTGGCTGTTTGTGCAAGACCTTAATAGCAATTGACCAGACAGTGAGTGTCTGGTAAAATTCCTTTTTGATGGTATCTCTTTGTGTGAATTTCTCCCCTTGAATTCTTCAGCAGGGAGATATGTTCTGCACTGTGGCTAACACTATCTGTTAGGCATACAGGTCTTGTGATTGTAGTTCCATGGCTAAGGTTTTCTTAAATTCTGCATTGTAAATGCTGTTTCCCCTTCTGAGTTATCTATTATATTCTCAAAATCTGCGCTTAGTTTTTCATTGTAGAATTAATCTTATTAAATTAGTCAATGGATCCATTAACTAGTTTGAGTCAAAGTGTATGTAAACCAGCATCTTTTCTTGTCTTTTTTTTTTTTTTGTAAACAATGACAGCAAATGTGAAAAGTGCATAGGAAAATACTTATTAGTAAATGAAAATACAAATGTTCACTCAACCTCATTCCGTATTCCTCTGTATTTTTCTGGTTGAACATGCTGCACACTGTAATAAATGGATACATTGAGCTAACTGTACTTAGGTTTTTTACTTTTGCATTTCTGGTTTTTATAGTAATGATATGCATGTTGCCACTGTATAAATTTACATGGGGTTTAGTTACATTTAATACTTTACTTCCACAAATTCTTTGCCAATGTAATGATTTACTCTTTGGGATCAAATGGCCTGGGGTGCTGGGTTTGATTCCGATTCCTCTGCTGTTAAAGGAGGAACCGGAGATGCTCTATTCCAACCTGAACAGACAACCCTATCCTACATGTTCTATAAATGTCTGCTGCTGGTCCTCCTTACCTCTTCAGGAGAGCCCAGGGTGTGCAGCATGGAAGGAACGATATGGGGAGAGGGCGCAGGGGAGAGGAGGGAGGTGGAAGTACCTGTTCCTCCACCTCCTACCTTCCAAAAGCCTTAGGAGTCAGCATACCTGCTCTGGCCATAGGAGGAGGTTAAAGCTGAGCTTCCAGGAATTCTTCTAGGTCTTTGTCTCAGCACTGCTGTTTTCCCTGGAAGAAAAGTTTTCCAGGAGGATTGTGACAGATGTAGGTGACTATAGATGAGGACATGGAGGGGATGAACAGAAATGGAAGTCCCTGCATTTTAAGGAATGAATGGACAAATGATGCTCAAGATAGGGAATGAGTTGGCAAAATGCAGAAATTCGTGTTCCCACTTCTGGCTCAGTGAAATCCTGCTGACCCCTCTAAATCTTCTTCTCCAGACAATGTTAAAAATGACTTTATGTTTTCCAGCCACCTTGCCTCCAAATCCTCTTGCAGCTTCACTGGTCCTTTCTCCCTGCTTACTCATTTTCTCTACCTTTCCCTTTACTTCCTCCTTACCTTCCGGGTTGTCACTCACCCCTCCTGTATTCCTCTATACTTGAGTTCTCTTTTCCAAGGTTTACACAACCTTGATTTTTTCCCGTACTCCTAAAGAAGCTTCGAACTGTCTCTGGGTGTAGTATTTATACCTGTTTGTCACTGTCCATGGTAGTCACTTGCCATGTAATTAAAATAGCATGTTGTATTTGTTTCTGGAAGATAAAAGTAGGCTATCCTTAAAAATTAAGTAACTCTTTATTCTTAAAAATTAATTGTATTTGGTTTTTGTCCTTGATAAGCTTTGAATGATAATAGGAAAGCTGTCAACTCTTGTCAATCACTTCCTTGTATACTTGACAATCTGCAGTTAGAATGTAAGCGAAGAGGATGGCTGAGGAGTAGCAAACCTAATTGTAGACAAATAAAAGAAAATTCACCCACAAAAGAGAATGAAAGTGCTGACTGGACATTGCTGTATTTTTCTTCCCATCAGCCTTCATTTGTCAGTGTCTGTTTGACAAGTTAGGCCAGATAAGTCAGATTTTAACTCTTCATAGATTCTTTTGCCTTTTCATTTTGCTAACATCCTTTTAGATGAGTAGTTTTTATATGCAATGAGAGGTAGTATAACTCATCCACATGAGCACATAAGGAATATGTACCCCAGAGATTTATCTCACTGTATTCTGACATCTCTGTCCAGTTTGGCAAAAGGTTGAACTGTGAAAACTTCTGATGATGAAATATTGTTTGGTTATTTAAACTACTCCTATTTTCAATGCATTATTAATATCTGCAGTAAATGTCAATTTAATCAACTCGTAAAGCTAAAGCTTGCCATTCTGTGCTTAAATCAGTTATCACTCCTTCCATAAATCTTTTTAGGGGACTTTGAGGAGTAACCTGCTCAGTGTTTCCTTTGTGAGCTTTGAGAACTTAAAGAGTCTATATCCAAACCTCTTCTAAAAAAATCTGTTCCAAGTGCAAGAATATTAAACGTTATTAGCTGCAAATGGATTCTGAAAAGGTGGCAAAACTTTTCCAATGAGTAAACCTTGTAAATTGTTTAATCTGTAACAAACTTGCAGCCTTAAGGTTAGATTGCAAAACATATATGTGTCCTCATGTCTCGGGAGAGAAAAGATCTTTGAGAAGTGATCAAGTATTTCATGTGTGACAGTATTTTTCTAGAAAATAGTGGACGACTGGTAAATCAAGATGTGATTTCATTCTTGAAAGCTTAAGCTTTTTGGAATTGTGACTGAGTTGCTTGGAAGTTGGTGAGGTGGTACCTCGGCTTTGTCTTTTACTTCCTTTTTGTACTACTGCTAACAGCTCAGGTAATATTCAGAATCCCAGAGAAAAGTGTGGTTAATATAAATGAGTGTCGTGATTTGGGCCCAGCTGGCAACAAAGAGCTACACGGCTGCTCGCTCACTCCTCCCCCCATGCCGGGATGAGAAGAAAACATAACAAAACCCGATGGGTCGAGACAAGGACAGGGAGGGTTCACTCACCAGTTATGGTCACGGGCAAAACCAGAATCAACTTGGGGAAAAAATATTCAATTTAATCAGTTATCAATCAAAGCAGAGTAGGAATAGGAGATGCGAAAAGCCAAATCTTAAAACAAATAAATACCTTGCCTTCCCCAACCCCTCCCTCCTTTCCAGTCTCGAGTCCCCTCACTCCTGATGTCTCTCCCTCCTCCCCCCTCAGCAGCACAGGGGGACAGGGAATGGGGGTGCAGTCAGTTCACCAGAGATTGTCTCTGCCGCTCCTTCCTCCTCAGGCAGGGAGGGCTCCTCACACGCTGGCCCTGCTCCAGTGCGGGGTCCCTCCCATGGCACACAGTCCCTCACTAACGTCTCTGATGGGAGTCCTTCCTGCATGGTGCAGTCCATCAGGAACGCACCAACCCAGCATGGGCTGCCGATACAGGCATGGTCTGCTTCAGGAGCAGGCACCTCCTCCCTGGGTGTGGGGTCCTCCACAGGCCGTGGTTCTTCATGGACTGCTCCACCATGATCCTCCGTGGGCTGCAGGGACACAGCCTGTCCTCCCCCTGCGGGCTACAGGGGAATCTCCGCTCCAGCCACCTCCCCACCTCCTTCCTCACTGATCCAGGTATCTGCTACTGATACTCTTGTAAAGAGAGTCAACCTGTTACATGTGACAAATTCTACAGTGAAAGATGATTATTGGCGGGTGGGAATTCTTTCTAAACCATTGTGGGTTAACACTGGTAGGCAGCTCAGCTCCACACGGCTGCTTGCTAATTCTCCCCACAGTGGGATGGAGGAGAGAATGAGAAGAGCCAAAGTGAGTAAACTCATGGGTTGAGATAAATACAGTTTTCTAGGTAAAGCAAAGCCCCTGCACAAGCAGAGCAAGATAAGGAATTTATTCACTACTTCCATGGGCAGGCAGGTGTTCAGCCATCTCCAGGAAAGGAGGACTCCATTACACGTAATGGTTACTTGGAAAGACAAATGGCATCACTCCAAATGTCCTCCCTTCCTCCTTCTTCCCCCCAGCTTTATTGCTGAGCATGATGCCATATGGTATGGCATATCCCTTTGGTCAGTTGGCATCAGCTGTCCCGACTGTGTCCTCTTCCAACTTCTTGTGCGCCCCCATCCCACTCGCTGCTGGGACACCATGAGAAACAGAAAAGGCCTTGATGCTGTGTGTAAGCACTGCTCAGCAATACCTGAAATATCCCTGTGTTATCACTACTGTTTTCATCATAAATGCAAAACATAGTGCCATACGGGCTGCTGTGAAGAAAATTAATTTAATCCCAGCCACATCCATTACATCCATGTAAATCTGTATTGTGGCTGTTCTTTAACACTAGGCACTATTGAGTAGCATTTGCTTACTAGTTCTTTTCATTCTTTACTTTGTTGTCAGGTTTTTCTTCATTCAGTGATATTAATTGGTGAGATTTTAAAAAGACAAACTTCTGATAACATACTTGCTCATGGAAATTAAAAAAAAAAGTGCCACCACTCAGAGTGTGGATATAACTTAGCCATTCACAGTTGCAAACCGGGCAGTTGGAAATGAGCAAACCACATATTTTCCAAACTACGAGAACATAAATTCCATTTACTGAAATCTACCCCTGCTTCTGCTGCTGAAGTAACATACTGGAGCAGTCTTTACCATTTCTTCCAGTAATATATGGCACTGTAATTATTGGGAGACAAACTGCAGAAATATATCCTTATGAATATTCCTTTTAAATGATGTATGAACGACTAATGCAAGAAGACAGGCATAGCTGAAAACATGTTACAATCAACAAACCAATGATAGAACAGTAATTGATTCTGATTTTTTTCTAATTTCCTTTTTTAGACAGAAACTCCTCTGAAAATAATTCTTTATTTACTAAACTTGAAAAGAGGAGGGAAATTTGCATATAAGCCCTGACCTAAGTGAAAGAAGAATAAGCAACCAAGAATTAGATGGTAAAATAAATAAATGAATGCATGCCTTCCTCCTAAGTTAGATTATTTATAATTTTTATTGAAACGAACTATCATTATTTGTGCAATGAGAGAGAAGAAAATCTGATTTCTTTCTTTCCTGTTTACAAGAAGAAATAAACAACTTTTATGACTGAATACTTCTGTAAATACGACAAAATTTCACTTGCCAGTCAAGATGCTTATGGTGGTAGTCCATATCTGTTACTGTGTGGATCTATAAGTGACTTTTTTTCCTCTTAAGCTGGTATACTTCAGCATCTAAAAGAGCACATAGCTAAGAGAAAGCTTGTAAAATTATCGGGACTTCCCTTATTTTCTTGCAAGAATTTCTCATTATGTTTTTGTGCAAAATTTCCTTCTTCTTGTGTCAGTGCTCCTGGGTTTGTTATTATCTCTTTTCTATTATGTACTGGAACTAAGACAGGACCTGCAGTCTAGGTGGAACAGGAGCAGCTGTTTCATCCTGTGTCCTGTCCAGCCTCAAAATAAAATATTCTGAATCATATCCAATCTCAAAGATTTCTTTTTACTGAGCCTTTTTGCAGTCCAACTGGATGATTAACTGTGCTTTATCAATATATGACCACCATAGCCAAATTCTTTTCATATGCCATATCTGCAGGTCATGTCTTTACAGCTAATAATTTCATCCATCTTCAGTACCTCCAGGAAATTTCCTTTTCAGAACAGACAGCTGCAATGGATAGATACTGATTTCTCTGTGTGGGGAAAAAATGACTGTGTTTCATCTCCTCTAGATGTACAGAGGAAGCTCACAAATTCCTGATAGCCACCAGGAAAATGTGCTTTGGAAAAGACATCCTTTCACTCCGCAAAGTCGTAGGGATTGCTATTTCAGGCATGTTGTTTGCATGGCTTAAATTTTGGGACCTTCTTAGTTCCACTTCATTGTTGAAGATTTCCTTTTTCTTTTACTTTTCTTTCCTTCATTTTTCAAGTACCAGGAATAAGAGATATTGCAGGGAGCAGAATGATAAAAAACATGACTGAGACTTAACAGACACAGAGTCTGCATATTTTACAAACTGCACAAAGGCTGCACTCATAGGTTTAGGAAGTAGCTATGAACTCTAAAATTTAGTTGTTGCACTTACAGAAGGAAGAGGTCCATTTTGTAGTGCTCTTTTCAGTGAAATAATTGTTTCTTCTCTAAAGTCTCTTGAAAATTGTTCACATAGGTCAAGAGCTATAGTTGTATAAATTTTGCAGTCTCTAATTAAAAAACAGATGACTGTCTTTTGTGCGCTTTACTTTAAAATGCTGGGTGAATATCACAATATTATTTTGTCCATTAAGATAGCTTCTAACACTGTCTTGGGATCATGCTTTAGGTCTCACATTTAAAAGAACAGTGATTTAAGGTAATGGGGGAAAACTGGTTATTTTATTTACTCATTAAAATGGCATTTTTAGAGGCAGGTGTATAAAATCGCTTGTTCACTAGTTACGGAATATTTTTAGCAATAAAGCAGTTTTACACTAAGCTTCTACCTAGGCCACTAATGGAATGGTCTTTAAATTGAATTACTTGCTGGCTTTTTTTTCATATAAAACCCTAAGACGGGAAGGTGAAGTTAAATTCCGTAACGTAGATGTTCACAGAGCGTTTTCTTTCTTTATAGAGATAAGTGAAATATTCAGGAAGTTATCAAACCTTTTAATCTGTTATGTAGAAAAGAACAGAGGTACAAGCTTGTCTATCCTTGAATTTTATCAAGACTGATTAAGGTCTTTATTCAAGAAGTTTAAATACCGGCAACTGCATTTTACCCCTGGTGGATTAGGTCCCACCTCAGTGTGGCCACAGAACTGTTAACAGTGTGTCTTCGATGTATTCTAATAATATTGTATAAATATCTAAAGTGAATACCGAGAATGCCATTGACTGTACTGCTTGACCTACAGACAGTAGGTCACCTCTACAGTGAGATCTGATGCTCACTGTGGTGTAGCTGAACTTTGATGTATTTTAATTAAGTGTCCTTTGGCCATTCTTCTTGTGGTCGTTTAGCTTGTAGGTCTGCTCCATGAACGAGAATGTGCAGTGGTGATTAAAAAAAAAAAAAAAAAGAAAGAAAGAAAAAGAGATCACTTATTTAGAACAAGAATTCTGGAAGATAGAAATATATTCACTTTTTTTATCCACTTCCTTTTCTTTACTTGTGAGGAAAAAATGAGGCACTCAACCTCACCGTTAATTTATAGCTTTTTCTCTAAAATATGTGGGAATAGTAACCTGAAAGATAGATGTGAATGTTTCAATGAAGCTTGCTGGAGCTTCTCATATGCAAGAATAAGAAAATCCACCTCAGACAATTCTGGTTACAAGTTACACTCTTCCTCATCTAAAGAAGAAGAAAAACATAATTAAATGCAATTTTATGTTATCAAGTCAAATATTTGTGGGGATGTATATCTGATTATTTTGAAAAAGTCTTTTTGAGATTAAAAGCCTTCAAATTATTTTAGCTTTTAAATTTAGTATGTTTGCTTGTTTAAAAATCAGTGCCTTGTCTTGATCAGTAAAGTGAAGGGGCATTGCTTACTTCTTCTCTTTTCCTGTGAATAAATTCTCTCTTTAATCTTCATGTAACGCACCATCTTGATAAAAAGAGGTCGTGGCTTTTGAAACAACTCACTATATTAATTTCAAAGTTATAAATTCTTATTTCAAAGTTGTAATTAAGTTTCCATTTTTGCATTGCACTTCACCATGCGAAAAAACTTCACAGGTTTAATCACCCTGAGCTTCTCTTTCTGTCCCTGTGGAAAATGTCCCATGGACGTAATATCATTGGGAAATTGATCTCAAAATTTTTACCAGCATTACAAGAGAGGGTGAATCAGTGCTTGTAAATCTTCATATAGACCAATACACAGCATGAAATGCTGCAGATACTTTTATAGATAGTTGTCTGGGCCTCCTGGTATATGTGCAGCATATGTCAAACAGCCTGTCTGTGTCTGCTAGGATAGTTACCATTTCTTGAAATAACATGTGCCAAGCCATAAAAACTTTCTCTTCCATTGGCATACACACCAGAGGTTTAGTCAATATATTTGTTTCAGCTAGGGAGCATGAATTTTCTAAGTTCTGAGCTACATCAACAGACTTTCATAGTCCAGATGGGGCTGTAGACAAGTTCCTGCCACTTTTTCAGCCTGCAAATTTGTTCAGCAGGTTGAACAAACATGTTGTTGGAAATGCAGGAGCCAATGCGGCTTATTCAGCAGTAGGCTTTCATCAGTTCAGATGCAGTTTTAACATCACTGAAAATTCATAGATGGTGTGTCATGGAAAAAAGGTGGCCCCTGTTTGATTCTTGTTGTTTATACATGTTTGAGAAACAGCAGTTTCCAATGATGATTTATTTTAATTTGCCACATGTGTGAAAAGTTTGATTAGCATATTCATCACCTGGCCCAGAAGTAGCATTATGATTCCTTTCACAGGCAGTTCATAAACTGTGCAATTCCAGTAGAGTCAGCTCTGTGTCTCAGAGATAGTGCTGCGTCCTCCCACGGCAAGCAAAGTGAGCGTGGCAGGGGAGTCAATGATCTTGAATCAGGACTTTTTAAAAGTTATGGCTTTGATATTCTCTAAAACCTGATAGAGATGAGCGTGGACAACTTCTATTAGCTTCAGTAATAGCCTGGCCTGTGTGATCAAGAGCAGATGTCAGGCCCTGCTCTGGGAGTGTGCTGTTCTCCTGGATCCTGCACAGGCTGGGTAATAACTATGGTCTCTGTTGTGAGCAAACAATTGGAGGCCATGTGACAGTCGTTACCTTTTTGTTCTCTTTGTGAATTGAACGGAGCAGTATCCTGAAACTACTCTCTTGCCTGTCGACCCATATTAATAGAGTGTCACCTAGCAAATGGATTTGAACTGCTGGAAACTTTCTCACTGGGCAGAATATGTCAAGGGGCTACCCCATCAGGCAAAGAACTGGGCAAAGGGCTCTCTCAGAGTTACTGCATCGATTTAATGTCAGGTGTGCACTTATTTAAAATTGTTTTGTGATGGTTTTGATGATGTTGGGATTAATGCATGACAATCAAAAAGTAGTTGCTGCCCTAACAAATAAGATATTTATTAATCTCTGTGGTGTCCAAATGAATGGCAAGATATTGAGAACCTCTTTTTCCCCTGGATTCTGATTTCTGATTTCCATGTGAATCTTAAATGAAGCATCATGCTATATTGAATAGTCTTGCACAATGCACTTCAGTTTAGGTCAAGGCCATTGATTCTGAAAGACGAGACTACACAAGATTAGTTCATGTAACTCCAGAAAATTGTAGAACAGAAGGAGCTGGTGATTTAACAGCTATAAATACATTATGTTTCTGTTACCTAGCTGTGGAAAATTATACCTGTATTCTATCCATAAAGAAAAAATACCTTTTGAATCCATTAAAAATACCTTTTCAAATGTTTATATAATATGTAGTTTCTATGTGTGTTGTTTATACTAGTATTAGCACAAAATAATGACAGTGAGAAGGATGGTTAAATGTTTTCTTTTCTGGAGAATGTGGAGTCGAATGCTACCATCAGTCATTAATTTTGGTTTTCTTTCTTTTTTTCTTAATTTTAAAAGGGAAATTAGCCTATTTTCATGTGTCTATATGGTAAATCATGATTCAAATTTCAATACAGATGCTAGAATGCAAATAAATATTGAGCAGTCAAATTTTGTTACAGCTACAGGGCTTGATATGTTATGAATAGTCCTTTTAACTAGTTTGGAGTGCCTTCCCTAGCCAGGTTCTTCAGGGTTTGAGTTTTCAATTCCTACTGGTGGAACTTGACTGTTGCTGTTAATGGTTCTTATTACAAGCCTAGTCAGAGCAAATACATGACAAAGCTTGTCATGGTCCCGGAGAGCTCAAAGGGTCTCGCTTTAGAACCATTATTTATAGAATCGCAAGATGATTGACTTAGGTCAGTGCTACCATTTCATGGCCACAATTCTTATCAGATAATTAGTCTTGGCACCTCTCATATATGTGGGCTGCGACCCATGCAGGAGGAGATTTAGGTACGTTTCCTGGGTAACAGGAGTTTCGGAGATGGTCAGGGAGCGCCTAATCACTTCAACTCACTGTGATTGCATCAGGAGTTCCAGGTGCAATCAGGCAGTGCCTAATTGTCCCAACTCGCTGTGCTCACCCCGGGACAAAGAGGTACCGTATTACTTCTTATCTTGGCTCATTGTACCAACAGGCAGGGTCGTAGAGCGCCCAAATATCCCAGCTCTTTGTTCTCACATGGTGCTGAATGATCTGGCATTGCAATGCGGCTTGTTAGTAGGGGGAAGCAGGGTCTACACCACAACACTGGGACAGGGGCTGTCAGCCCCAAGAGGGGCTGATGTGGGCCCCTGGGCCACGGGCAGGGCAAGGGGAGCCATGGTGGGGGTGTGGGTTGTGGCTGGACAGCGGCAGTGAGNTAGTCCTTTTAACTAGTTTGGAGTGCCTTCCCTAGCCAGGTTCTTCAGGGTTTGAGTTTTCAATTCCTACTGGTGGAACTTGACTGTTGCTGTTAATGGTTCTTATTACAAGCCTAGTCAGAGCAAATACATGACAAAGCTTGTCATGGTCCCGGAGAGCTCAAAGGGTCTCGCTTTAGAACCATTATTTATAGAATCGCAAGATGATTGACTTAGGTCAGTGCTACCATTTCATGGCCACAATTCTTATCAGATAATTAGTCTTGGCACCTCTCATATATGTGGGCTGCGACCCATGCAGGAGGAGATTTAGGTACGTTTCCTGGGTAACAGGAGTTTCGGAGATGGTCAGGGAGCGCCTAATCACTTCAACTCACTGTGATTGCATCAGGAGTTCCAGGTGCAATCAGGCAGTGCCTAATTGTCCCAACTCGCTGTGCTCACCCCGGGACAAAGAGGTACCGTATTACTTCTTATCTTGGCTCATTGTACCAACAGGCAGGGTCGTAGAGCGCCCAAATATCCCAGCTCTTTGTTCTCACATGGTGCTGAATGATCTGGCATTGCAATGCGGCTTGTTAGTAGGGGGAAGCAGGGTCTACACCACAACACTGGGACAGGGGCTGTCAGCCCCAAGAGGGGCTGATGTGGGCCCCTGGGCCACGGGCAGGGCAAGGGGAGCCATGGTGGGGGTGTGGGTTGTGGCTGGACAGCGGCAGTGAGGGCTGATGGTGCCCTCTGGGCCTGGGACTGTGTTAGGTGTACCCCTAGGGCGCACCTTCCATGCTGGTTGCAGCCTGAAAGGAACCAGTTTGTGGTTCCCAGACCAGTCCACAGTGTAAACCAAAACCCAGTGAGTGGGGAAGATTGAGAGATCCACTTCAAAGGCATATCCACGCTGCAGGTTAAACCAGCAGTGTAGGTGCACCCATAGTGATCTTGATATTCTTGGACTGCAGGGAGATGTGACGTGCTTTTTCTGCTACAGATTTTTTTTTATGAGGCCTGATGCTGTTAAAAAAAAACATAAGTATTTGAGACATGTAGAATAACACAACACAAAATATTAGCAAAATACTGCAGATGTCTTAGGTTTTTTTAAACCAACAAATATTAAAATGCCTGTTTTTCATCAAGATAGGCAGAAAGTTACCTTCTTCATTAACACTCCTTGATTATTAGTTTTTCCTTTATATAGTGAGTAGGGAAGTAGAAAGCTAACCTAGTACTGAAACAGAAACAAAATAGGACTTTAATGAGGGTTTAATCAACGGGTTAATAAACCCCCCCCCCCAGTATCCCAGTTTTGCTTTATATTTCTTTTCAGTGCTCATTCTCTGTGAATCCTTACAGTCATATCTTATTAATATTAAAATATGTAATAAAAAGCTATTAAATGCAAACATGTTTGAAATATCATTGCAAGAAATCAGACAACCTTTAATTCACTTCATTTGCTATTGATATTCAATATTTGAAAAGATAAATGGGAGATGATAGTGAATTTATCAACACTTTACTTATACTGGTTGCCCATAAAGTTTTGCAAATAAAATTTCAGGTAGCACTGTAGACATATTTTCTATGTTGAGCTGAAATAGGGGAGTGAAATGGTCCCTTTCTGAGTCTTAAAATGACATAGATTTCAACAAGTTTATTGCAGAGCAGAGAATAGCAGATTTCCGCCAATGACATGATGTGTCAGATCAGATAGTGACAAGCCTGGCACACAATCTTGTCTGCTGTCACACTAATGATAACTGAGATTGTGGACAGAAAATCAAGTTGGAGAGTCAGTGGATAGTCTGCAATATTGGTTAGGACAAGGTAATCAAGGTGCAAAACAGGTGGGAGAAGAGTGGAGAGAGGAAAACAAAACCAAACCAATCAGTTAATTTTAACATCTCAGATAACTCTGGGATTTTTGTGTATCTTTTTTTTTTTTGCTTATATTACTTGAAAAATAAAAACAACATGAATCTTGGAACTCCAGATGTAGTTTATCTTTCCTTTAACACTTTTCAGTATTTTTTTTTTCTTTTAATTATCTATATCTAGTGCTTCACCCATTATTTATTTGGTCAGTGCCTGATGAAAAGGAGCTGCTGTACGCTGGAAAGGGTTTCTTGGGGTTGCCTTATGTTAGTACATGAATTACATCTTTCCAGATTAAAAAAGAAAATTGCTAGAGAATATGCTATTGCTAATTCAGTAGACTATAATTGCTAATGGTAGGTGCCTCCCCCTTACCTTTAGGAACTGTCACTGCTACTTGTGCTTTTATTTTTAATTCATTAGTATAAATGTTTTACTAGATAAGTAGTAGTTTACTACTAGTAATAATAGTATGGTATTTTTAATCTTCCTGAATTGAGTATCATTGTTGTATCTCATGAAACAGTTTTAATGCCATGTTCTGTGTGAATAAAATGTTAACCAGTGCACTTTTGATCTGCAGGCAATGTAAAACAGACAAAAGGACAGAGCTGCTTAAATGATATTTCTCATGCCTGTCTTTCCCAGTGTGAATCTGTGTTAGCTTCGTAATCATTTTATTGAAACCTTCAGGACAAAGGGACTTATTGCTGTTTATTTTGCTAGTGTTACTCTTTTCCATCCCGCTTTGCTTTTGTTTTCTATGGTGACCCTCTTTGTCCTTAGCTGCTACTGTCCATAAATTTTCCCAGAAACCTATCCTGAACAGAAACTAATCTACTGGTGTTTTACAGCTTCACTTGGAGCTTTAGGACTTCTCAGTCTTATTGCTTATGCTATGGTTAATATACACTGCATGTGTTTTTATTTTTCAGGAAACTGAAGCAGCAGTACAGGCTAAACAGCCGAATGTGGAAGAGGTTTTGTCTAAAGGGTGTCATTTATATAAGGAAAAACCAGCCACTCATCCAATAAAGGTAATGAAGCAACCTTTAGTAATATCCATTACTGTGTAATGGGTTATACTTCCCCTGTTGTACACTTGTCCTTGATGTGCTCTGTTTAAAATCAGCGAAAGAACTTGGCAAATGGCATTTGTTTTGTTCTGTGACAGCATAGCCAGGAAAAATGCAATGTTCCCGGCTAGAAAATTTTTGCATATTGTGATGGGAATATTGTTTTTGACATTAAGGTTGTTCTACCTATTCAAGAGTAATCCACATTGAAAGCAAATGTAATTTTTGGTGCCTAATTAATGGCATCATATAACAGGTTTTAAACTCCCTTATTTTGAATTTCACGTTCAGAAGATCTGTGAATTAAAAAAAAAAGGAACATGTTTTCTAGAAAAGCTAAGAGTCAAGTCATAAAAGAGCCCTCTGCCTTAAAAATTTTCCATGGTGAAGGAAATAAGACACGGCAATGTAGAACTTTCGCACTCAGTTTCTCTGCCAAAATTCATGTAGAATGACTGACCTGATTCTGTTTTGAAGCAGGGGATATGTTGTTAAAAAGGCTAATGCCTCCCAACATTTCTGTTTTAGAACAATGTAATATAGAAATCTTTTCCCCAGCATAGAAATCAGTTTGAAACACTCAGTTTCCTAAAGACCATGTAGACCTTCATTGAGATTAGAGTATTATTTTCTGTCCTGTAGAATCTTGAGGCAGAAAATAATCAGCAAGCAGCCTCCCATATGTGGTTCAGCTACTTTTGGAGTGGGAGACCAGTGGTCACTACCATATCAGCCAGAGCTTGATCCGACTTCTGGTTTTATAACTGCTCATAAAGTATCTGTGAACATGATGGTTTAAGAGCTCCCAGGAACTGTAATAGTGGCTTATTGACTACACTAAGTATCTATTGCAATTGCTTCTGACTGGGCAAGATAGTAGACTTTGTCTTTGTATTTAGACCTTTTCCAAACCTACAGCACTCAATAATCTCATTTTACAGAAAAAAGTTTCCTCGTAAAGTTAGGATGTCTGTAGGTGACCTCTACAGTGAATTTCTTGGTTTTCCACCTCTATTTAATCACTATGTAGTCACTTAGGCATAATTTGCCTACTTTTACAAAATTTCCTCTAAACTATGTGTAAATCCTGTCAACAGATCTCCATTCACAGGAGCACATTAATGCACTTACTTCCACTTTAGGAATTAATACATATTTAAGAATGTTATTATTTCTTTTCTTCTTTCCTGAATGCAGTCTTAGGGGATCTTATTCAACATTTTAACAAGCAAAGCACTTGAAACAACAAAAAACTAGAGATTTTAGCTTTCTAGTTTTTTGTAATTGCAGAATGAATTCTGGCATTTTCAAGGAGAAGAACTAGTACTTGATTTGTGTACCACTGACAGAAGTATAAATGGCATGAAATTATTCTGTTTGGGCCAAACTTCTGACATAGAAGTGTCTGTTTCTTTTAAGTGTTCTCATCAAAGATACTGCAAACTGCCAATTTCTACCAGATTTACTGGAACAACATAACTCGTTAAATAAAAATTATTATGGTCTTTGAGTTGTAGTTTTGACAATGATATTACAAAATGTATCTGTGAGGAAATTAGAAATTGCTTGTGGAGCAGTGAGTATTTAATTTGTAGTCCCTCTTTAATTGGATTTTACTTTTTTCATTACATTCTGTAGTTCAGTCAATTGAACGACCTATGAAGTTAATTTCTAGTTCACTGTCTGTCTTGTACAATGTCACAAAACAGTGAATATGTACTGTCAGGACTGTTGAATTGCTTTCTTGATGATGTACGTTTCCTTAAGCTTCTCTCCATTTATACTGAGTTGGTTTTCTGTCATAGTCCTTCAGTAACTTCCAGTACCTTCTGCTACTTATATGTTCCAATATAGGGTTTTCAGCAAATGTCAAAATAATTTTCTACACAAAACGTATTTTCTGGGAGCAGAAATAATTTGCACTCGGATTAAGGTTTTTTTGAAAAGATATTAGCGAGGTTGCAAAGTTAAGCACTCAAAATTCTAGAAAATTCTTGAATTAAAGCTGCTGTGGTGCCCTTGGTTCAGGCTGAACCCTGCCTAATTCAGTACAGGATATGGATAGCACCCACACTTCTTGCACCAATTCAGTACTTAGACTCATACTCCTTGTTTAGTTTGTGGCACAGAAAAAAAATATATAATTACCCAGCCTTTTTAAAAGCATGTATTACTTGCATAGCATTGCTTGACAACTTTGTAGATTACTTCATTCTCTGAGGCACCTTTGTCTCAGCTTCCTTTTTTTTTTGTCTCCGATTTCATTAATTCACCACAAATCTTCCCATTCTTTTCAATACATGAAGTAGAGGTCCTATAGACTTCATCACACTGCAAGCCCTTCCTGTGCTAGAAGACCGTATGCCTCTGGGAATTAAAGATATTGGTGCAATTATCTGCATTATATCCAAATTAACATTTATAGTTGAAGTTATTCTGGCATTTCCTAACATTTAGCTATTTATCCTTGTAACATTTATAATAGACTCTCATTATAGTGTTTTGAAATTAATTAAATCCCATTGATTTATATTGACACATACTGAATCTTGTCTCATGTCTCCGAAATAAGTATATTTTCACACCTTCACTAAGCATACTAAAAGTGCTGATATTGGAATTTTGCAATTCAGTGCTGTAAAAATATTTTTGTTGGCAAATGAAATCCCAGTATATGCTGATTCAAGAGTCAAGAATGGGATAAGACATGTGATCCTTTAAGCACAAGCACTTTAATAATCAGACCTATTCACTTCTATAAAACAGATTTCATGCTTTTGAAATGCATTTCTATAAAGCTTTTGCAGGTCAGGGAGGGAGAGGTTACTGCTGGTGATGGTGGCAATAGAAAGAATGTAAGCCCCAATCTCGTGATTAACAGCACTTAAACAGAAGAGTTTATTTAGGAAATTATTTCTGTGGCAGTGGAAGATCTGTAGTTCCCTTGCCTCAGCACTCAATTTGTCCTTTCCCATGTTGGGTGGGATAGTAAGTAGTGAGGAACTCATTTTTATTGTCCTCAGTCCCGCATTTAAAAGACTGTATAATTTCTCTCTTTAAATACTTGTATCTGTTTTTAGCACTGTCAATGAGATTAGTTCTTATATGAATCTTAACCTCACTTAAATTGCACCGGTGCTCACATTTAAAGGAAATCAATAAAAGTGTTCCTCAATGCAACATTTTTTGATGTTCATATTTGTCACCAAAGCTCTAGAGTTGCAATTACAGCAAAACCATTGCTATCAAAGAAGTTAACATGGTAACGCATGCATGCGAATTTATGGCAGATGCAAGATTGGACCAAACTGTAATTCTGATAGAAAGGTTTGGAACTAGCTACTCTCTTATTAGTGGCATAGATGCTGCCTCGGGCAAACTCCCTGATGTCTGTGGCGGGCATGTTTTGTATTTTGTCATTGCTGGAAAGAAATCCCTAGCACACATGCTCATGAATGATTACGTAGTTACTAATAGTGAGGATCAATATTATATTTATAACATCCTGAGTTACTGTGAATATACTGTAAAATAAAGCCAGACTTTGATAGCACAATCTCTTCAGCTTTTTTTAAGGGGTCTCTGCACTGACTGCTACTATTGAATTAATAGATATTGGAGCAGTCCTTTGCATTTTAAGCTCTGGAAGCCTTTTCTTGGGCTACAACAGCAGAAAAGAAAAAAAGAACTTTTAAATCTGCCTTAAAATGTGTCCAAAGCATGTGTTTCTGTGTGTCTGTAATCCACATAGAAGTAAAACATATGTATGATCGTGAATTGTCACATGACAAGTTGCATTTATCATGCATACCTGATTGCTTTTTCTGCCTAGTTCTCGTAGTCTATTATCAAGGAGAACCTCTGATATTCCTGACTTTTGCTTTTATTTTTAATGCAGTTTTTACACTGCTCTTAAAGAGAAAATGTTGTTTTATTTCCTAATGCAAAATTATATCCTTTCTCTCCTGCCCTGTCAAAAAGCATTTGCACAAAAAGCTATCCAGAATTTATACCAGGTAATGTTCTGGCTTGCATTGGTGAAAGATACAAGAGAACTCTGCAAGTTTAGAGTATTTATGGCAAATCTTAAGGCAAATTCTAGAAATGCTCCCCTGACACATCAGAATATAAAATCGTGCTACTTCCGTGTCTGTGTGTGTGCGCGGGGGGCGTGTGTGTGTACACACTTCAGTTTAAAGAGTATTCCTCCCAATCCCTCTCCTATTGACCCCTGTCGTCTTAGGCTCTAGATAATTAAAGTACCTTTCTCAACAGGCATCCTGTTTCCATGGCGGCTGGATTGTGATTTAGACTATGTATCTAATCGTGAATTGGGCCCAAGAAAACTAAAAGCATTCCTGAGAGGCATTGGTACATTGTGCTGCTTTTTGTAGCAGACAATCAGGGAGCAGCTTAAAAAAAGAAATACAGTCTTCATTTTAAGAGTTTAGCTGTCAGCATAGAATTAGTAGTGCTTCATCCTTCTTTACAGTCCTTAGAGCAAGGAAGAAAGAGGGGTAGAAGCAACATTTTCAAGTCTTAAATGCCTTTTAGGGTTATCTGAAGACTGATGTAATTCACACTTCCAGACTTTCACTTAGATTTTGTTTAAAAGTAACAGTTTAGCCATTATGGTCAGGGCTGCATGCCCACACGCTGAAGTTTATGACTCCCTGAAGACTCCTAAGACTTTCTTTTTACTTTTTTTTTTCTTTTTTAACACGTGGAAGAACATGTTCTGCATTTGATATTACAAATTGCAGAGATTTTATTGACAAGGGTTTTTTAACACATAGTTCATCTTTCTATTTTAATTTTAAAAATGAGCATCCCGGGTTCGTGGTGATAAAAAACCCCACCTCTCTACAGTATGTTAAAGAAGTTATCCTATGTGACCTAAAAAGGTGTAAAGGCCTTTCGACCAGGAAGCAGGGCAGGCCAGTTCTCCCTGGGGGCAGGGAGTGGCGAAGGCTCCCCACTGGGCTGCAGGACAGGGTACCATCAGCCAGGACCCCTCCCACCACCCACGGCCAAGAAGAAGGGCAGGCTGGGGGGCTGCCCGTGGGTGGGGGTTGGGATCAGGCCCGATGAGGGGAACCAGAGTTAAGCACAGCCCCAGGTGGCTGGGCAGGGCCATGGGAATGGGAACGGGCTGAGGTTGGTCCAGGAAGTCCATCTGTGGTCGTGGTCAGGGTTGGGGTCAGGCAGCTGCAGCAGCTCTAAGTTGGTCCTGAGCTTCAGCAGCCAAAGAAAGAGGAGGAAAGATGCTTTCAGGACCCTGACACCATGAAG
The DNA here is from genome assembly GCA_013398225.1 of Steatornis caripensis. NCBI lineage: Eukaryota > Metazoa > Chordata > Aves > Caprimulgiformes > Steatornithidae > Steatornis > Steatornis caripensis. The sequence goes on from VZSC01008079.1 coordinate 863,487, forward strand.
CAATTTTGCAGCCCATCTGGGTAGGATTTTACTCATCCCTCTCTCTGATTTGTGAAAATTAATTGCTGTTTCTACCTTTCTGTGTTTGCTTAATTCAGGTATCCATCAGATGGAGAAAAAAAAAGTTTAATTAATTTATTTTACTTTTATATACATTAATTTATGTATTATAAATGTAAATGTATTTTTATTTTCTGTTCTAGAAAAAATTAGAAGACTTGAATGCTGACTGGAAGGAAATAAACCATTTAATTCAACAACTAAAGGAAAAGCCAGCATTAGGAGCATTTGTCTGTAAGTGCTTCAGTATATACATCTTTTGAAATTAATTACAAATCATGCAGTTGAAATGAAAAAGGCTGGAGACCGTCTAAATTCATTCTGCATCCTTACAAATTTCAGCTTTAGCTTGTAAATGGGTGATGTGCTAGTGTGACATTCAACTTGGTTTTTTATTCTTTCCTTTCTATTTTGCGTAATGTGTCCCAGAAGACAAATTAGATTATGGATTTGATGAAAAGATTGCAGCATGCTTTTCAAATTACTACTGTTTCAAAGTCTTGTTTCTTTATTCTATGAGGAGATGAGATGAGACTTGGACTTTCTACATATATTCATGGAGGAAATACTGTGAAGGGAGAGGAATTACTTAAATTAAAAGATAATAATACAGGTCAAGTGGATGTAAATTGGTCACAGAATGAAATTCTTTTTATCGTATGTCAGTGAACTGAGACTGTTTCAAGACAAAGCTTATGTATTCATAGAAAATACTGTATGACAACATGGTAAGACTAATTCTGCAGTTAAACATTAAGCCTGTGATATACATCTCTGGGTGTCTTGAATTCATGAATCCACAACAAGAGACTCCATTTAATTTAAATTATTTGGACAATATTTATATTAGATTCTTCTCATATCTTTTTGCACCTTCTGGTTCCCTACAAGGATTACAAACTCATTTTTATCTCCTTGATAAATGGGTTTTATTTCCCACTGCTTTCCTTTGAAATGTAGTGATTAAGCATGGGTGGAAAAGAAATACGTAATGGAAGCACTGTGTTAAATCTAAATAGTTTCTAAAGTCTCTAAGATTCTTTACTTGATATTGAACTATCTCTCTCAGTTGCTTGGATGAAGAATGTTATTCACTCATACAATTTGGAAAGCTACTCATCAGATATGGGAGCAGAAATAAATTTTTCCTTCCTCTGTCAGATTGCCTGTAACTCGGGCTATGATACAGCTACAGTAGTCACTGGGATTTAATTACTTTTAGGATGTTGATTGCTCTTGCTTTTAACATTTTTTAATGGGTAGCGTTAGAGAAAAGCTGAAATTGGAGAATTCTCTACCTTCTACTAGTGACTCTCTAGGACAGCAAAGCAGAAAAATCTTTTTACAGAGAAGTAAATAATTGCACCATATAGACAGAAACCAGAATATTCAGTACCAGAAGACAGTCCAACTTCTGTAAGAATAGCATATATCAATTCAAGCAAAGCAGATGTCTCTTTTATGACGTGTTGAATCTTACTAAATAGGAGCTATTGTTTAGTTTTCGTTGTTTAGCACTGTTTTGGTTCCAGTAGCAGTCATTTCAATTTTCTAAAAAGGGGTGAATACCACTAGTATTTTTTAAACTTGTAGTACAGCAGTAGCCTTGCTTTACAGGATTTTGTTCTAAAGCATGCCATAGAAATTCACGTAATGACATGGGGGAACTGAAGGAGATGCATAATCATTTTTTGCTGCGCTGGGTCACTAAACTTGCTGTCTCAGTTTTGTGTGTCAGCAGGTTATGTCAGATTCCGGGGGAGGAAGTGTTAGTGAGTTATGTATTTGCTGTTAGAAAGGAGATGGTAATAACAGAACAAGAGAGAGAACACAGAGTAGTTGTGCAATAGATTCCTATATTAACTCATGTTTAGCTGAAGAATTGCAAAATGACTCATTTACCTTAATTCAAGATGTAAGCTCTGACTACTAGCATTTCTGAGACTCAGCAGATGGAATTATACATGCAAAAAAATGAAAGCACTGGTGTTCCAGAAAGGATTAAGCAGGAAGCAAGATTGATTTCCTTTCTGTTGCCAAGAGCACTTAAGATTTGATCCTGTGCTTGTAACACTAATTCATAATTTTTCTTTATTTGAGTCAGTTTACTGGAATCACATCATTATAGATGTATCACCATAGAACTGTAGAGTTCAGAAGGGAGACATCTATTCCTCTTGCTCAAAGCACAATCAAATAGCTCAGGTTGCTCAGGGTTGTGTCGAGTCAGGTTTTGAATATCTGCAAGGATAGAGGCTCCATAACCTCTCCCAGAAACCTGTTCCAGTGTTGAAACACTCTCACAGTAAAAAAAAAAAAAAAAAAAAAAAAAAAGTTTCTTCTTCTATTTAAATAGAATTTCTAGTATTTCAATTTTTGCATAGTGCCTCTCATCCTGTCACTGGGCATCACTGAAGAGAGTCTGACTCTGCCTGCTTTACTCCACTGATCAGATACTTACATACACGTGGATACTATCCCCTTGAGCCTTCTGTTCTTCAGGTTGAAATAGCAGGTTTCTGCAAAGGTATAAAGTAGTATGTGTTACCCAAGTATTTTTGTATTTATTTTTTTTTAAAAAGGGGTGGGGTAGGTTAGAAAGAGCTTAAATGTCAAGGGTTTTGTTATGCTATACTATAAATTCTGTTGTTATTTTAACCACTTACGTTATAGAAATTTTTATGGACTTATTTGTTCAGTGCTGCCGATTGTCATGAACCGTACACTGATGTTCATAGAGACTCAAACTGACTATGGGAGAGCTAGCTTTAACCAAGCCTCCCAAAAATCTAATCAATCTCATTAAAGGTCATTTTTGGAGAAAGAAATTATTTTGGAAGGACTCTGTGTAGCAATGGCAGTATTTGCTGTTGATAATTATTCACTTCCTGATTCTATTGAGACTTTTGTGGATGTCAGTATTTAATAATGTTGACATCTGTGTTTGAGACCAGGGAATGAAGATGTAATTGGCTAACCTCTACTGCCCTGTCAGGTATCATTTGGTCTAGTCTGGCTACAAGAACTCAGCCAGAGGGTCTTACTAAATATACCATCTGGTAGCCGTTACAGAGGTAAAGGACCCTGTTTATAATTATTTCTAGGTCTGCGTATTATAGTTTCTCCAGCAGAGGAAGCACTAAAAAAAAGTCCTTAATATGCCACCAGTCCAGTGTGCCCTCGGGCATAATGAACAAGAACTACTTTTCCAGCTCGGAAAATGTATTTAGCTGAAGGTTACATCTAAAACTTTAGCAAAGATTGACTTCCAAGACAAGATGATTCAGGAAGGAAATCACACTTGCTATCTGTACTTGACATGATAACATGAAATTGTGTGAATGTCTCTGTCCAAATACCTTGATGCATTGCTTAGCCATCAGTTTGAAAACATTTTAAGCAGAGAGAAATGCAGTTTTGGAATGCATCTTTAAAGGAGGTAATACTTAACGATGCTTTAATAGTATCGTTAGCATTCATGTCACTTCTTTTGTACTGAATGCTACCACAGTATTTACTTAATAAGTTAGGTAAAGTTCTATAGTGCTTTGTAAACCCATGTGAGTACACTGTGGGGTGGGAGGTATTCCTGACTTTGGTCTGGAGGAAGGCATTTTCCATTATTTGCCTTTGTTTAAGTAAGACGTTAGGGGGAAAATTTTGGCCGTTTTCACTTAGAGCTGTTCTTGAAAATACAATTTCTTAGAAAGGATACATAATTATTTTCAACCATGCTATACTTGAAGTTTGTGAGACTTTAAAAATAACTGCAAATGAATACAGTTGAAAATACTTTGTCAACTAATTTTTCATCTTGCATGTACAGCTGATAAAACTGAGAGTGGTATGTTATATTGGTACTCTTGCAGTTCATTAAACTTCTTTAGTGAAGAGTACTTTGTGTACAATCAACTTCATTTTTCCCCCTGAATTTTTACACAAGTTTTTGTCTTTTTGTATGAAATGCCTACGCAAGTGAAACAGAAAAGTTTTTGACTATGATATGAAGAAAAAAGTAGAGTGAGAGTTAGCGTCAACTACAATGGTGAAATTACTTCCAAAACCAAGTAGAATTTGTCCCTTTAAACTTTATAAGCTATCAATCAGTCTTATTTTGGAGCATTGTTTGTAGCAGGTCTAAAAAAAGATATAGAAAAAAGAGTTGGTTTTGTTTTACAAATTGTAACAGAGTTAGATATGCATTTAGCAAAAAGGCTTTATATGCACAGTTAGTTACTGTATATTTAATACAAAGAATTTGAAGACAGCTAATACTGTATCACCAGAACTCATAAACCTAGCCATCCACTGTAGATATTTTTCTTCTAATGCATACAGTCAAAGCTGTTATGTGCATTCAGTATAATTTGCTTTGGGAGTAGGGGTCAGAGACTGCAGGCACGGAGCCACAGACCAGGCTTCCACATACAAAGAAAGAAGACTTTTCAGGATTTAGAATGAATAAGGGAGAACAGGATAGGATTTGATGTATCGAGCTGGGTCCATTAGAAGCAAGTTGTAACACTAGGATTGTGAGCTGCGGTAACTTCACTAGCTGATTTAACCAAAACAGAACTCAGTGCTTACTAGCCCGTATTTTCTGCTGGGGTGTAGAAAAAAAGATTCCCAGCAGTCACCTTTGAATTTTGTAATACCTTGTGTTTTAAAGTTTGAATTGAAAGAAGGGTATTTGTGAATCTGTAGAAACTAGTGACAACAGATTTTCATGTGCTTGTCTGTCAGGGTTTAAAGCTGGTCTGGCTGTTAAACGACAGACGCTCTTTGTTAAGCCCCTCCCTCCCCAAAGAGGGGGGAAAGAGAAAAGGGAAAGAGACTTATGGGTTGGACAAGTTAAAACAGCTTTAATCTAAATACAATAATCTAAGTACAATAACCATGTATTACAATAATGGGGAAAATAATGGGCAGGACACGCCCCAGGAAAGTCCCAGACTGTACTCAGCAGCAGGCAGGAGCTGGGTTCAGAATCAAAAGTAGAATAATTGGGTAGAGTCCTCCTCAGATGCTTAAGCGAGGAGCTGGGTGGAGCACAGCATCCTGTAGCATCACCCAGAAACACCTCCCCACTACCCCCATCCTGGCCTTAAATAAGCTCCTGGGCCATGGGTGTGGGTGGAAGCACCAGGTGAGGCTGCTCAGGGTTGTTAAAGCCCATCAGTGCTCTCAGGCCCCTAGCCATAAAGGAGAGGGGGTGACCCTTGTGATCCCTCAGCTTTATACTGATCATGATGTGTGTGGGATGGAGTACTGCATTTGGTCAAACCAGGCCATTGTCCTCTGATATTTTATTGAAGGAGTGCATCCTAAGGTATGTCTCCTTCTGTCTGGGAAAGTTTAGTTTGCCTCTTACTTCTCCATGAAACAAGACCCCTCCTGAACTAGGCATGCTGCTTTGGTCTAGTTTATAAGATTCACAAGACATTTCTTGAAAAAAATCACTGATGTTACTGTCTGAGTGTATATACTGCTCTGGCTTAATACAGCTGAAATTCATATGCGCTGTTTGGAATGTCATATAATATAAGCAACATGTACTGGTGCTACTGAAAATATACAATTCTTGCAACTGTAGGTTTTTAGGAAAATTAACAGCAAACTGTGAAAACATATACCTTGATGAAGTAAAATAAGGTTTGAAACTAAAATCCAGTGATCTCAGAAGCTGAAAATGCTTCTGTAGTGCTAGTGTCTGTATTTTATACATCTGGATTTTTCTTTTATTTTCATTTTAAATGCATAGTTGAGTGATCTATCTATTTTGATTATTCTAAGGTAGAGAGATGTACAGATTGGACATAGCAGGATCCTCCATTGTGAGGACTGCCCTGTTAAATTTCTGATATGGTATTTGGCTTAATATTTTCAGTGGAGATGAAGGATTATTTGTTTTTGAAACTGTAACTCTTGAAATACATTCATTCCATGGGTTTTAGAGCTGGATCATGTAATGTCCTACTACCTCTTTAAAACAAACAAACCATTTGTTTTTAAGAGATATTCAATGGAAAATGACAAAAAATGTAAGAAACAAAATGACAGCTAGCTTTGGGCAAAAATGCACAATAGACACTATTTTCTTCTTTGTAGTATTTCATAGCTAATGTGCTCTGAAGCAGTCATTGTTTATATTGTATGCAGAGTGCTTGAGTGAACACATATGTTGTAGTTCACAACTGTATTTCACAGAATTTCCAAATGCTAGCCTTGAATATCCTTGTGTGTTTCATTATGTGCACCTGAAAAGATAATGATATGTGTATTCAGAGGGTAAATTAAAAACAAATATACAAATCAGGTATTAGAGTGTCTGTATTGTTTATAGCAGCTGGCATAGTATAATTGAGACCAAGAATACTCAGAATAATTCCTTGGGGAAAACTTAACAATCTAGGAACGTGTGCATCTACAGTGTTTTCAATACTAATGCAAACATTTGTTGATACTTAAAAATACATTGTGCATAACATTTCTCATTTAAAAGAACTGTGCTATCAGATATTAAAATGCTTGTGTGGGGGACATGGTAGATGTTTAATTTTGCACGACCATTCCCTACAGAGTAGAACAACTTAAAATCTACACCGTGCATCTGTTGTGACAAGTAGTTCTGCACTGAGTTAGAAGGCAATGCTACTGCCAGTAGTCCATTTTTAGTTAATGTTTGTTTTAGGACACCAGTAAAGATGACTGCTAGCATGAGAGTTGTAATAGAGAGAAATATTATTTTCAATAATGGCCATGTCCGGAATTGTATAGTTTCTGATACTCGTGCATATAGAATCTAAAGGAAATGTCTCTTTTTAATATTAGTTATAATCAGTTTAACTCTATGAAAAGTTTTATTGAAACAAAACACAAGACAGAAAACAAACATGGAACAATGCAGTAGAGAAGTATCATAGAGAATACAGTGAGTTCTTGAATCAGTGGAGAACAGTAAGAGTAGGCTCTTCCTTAAGTCAGCTGGCCTTACAAAGGTTGCTCACTCTAATCTAAAGTGAAATAGTAAAGGAATAGATTGTTGTATTTAGCTTTTCTTTTGGTTACTTTTGGATGAAGGAATAATTTTAAATTTTTTGGTTTTGAGTCATTTGAGTCATACAGGCTGCTGTAGTAAACAGGTTCACAGTTGCCAACCTGAGCTGGCCCTATTATGTGTACATTGCCATATATCTCGTTTCCCCATCGTGTTCAGGAAAGAAGTTGCCTGACTATTTCATGTGATTTTCATTAGGAAGCTTTTTTGCTTCTAACACATGTGCCACAAATAGCAATATGGCACAAAACTGAATCTGTTACCATTTGATTGGAGATTTTTCAAGGTCATGACCCAGTTTCACAAGCAGTTCTATTTTTCAATACAGCTGACATCAGACACAAGCTGAAGACAAACTTGTCTAATAAAGCTTTCAGATTCAATTTTCTCTCTGCATACAGCTTCAGGAATCTCTGGAGGTCATTCACAGCATGTACTGCAACACCAACAGGGAGAAGTAATGAAAAGAGTCTAGATAAAAAGCTGACACTATGCCTTTAGAGCTGTGTGAATAAAACCATAATAAGTGATTTTATAAATGGAAATCTCTATGATTCTCTGAACTTCTATCTTGATCTTTATAGCATAACTTGATGCGACGATTTGTTTCTGGATTATCTGACAGGTGAAAAATACATGCAAAATATACCTAAGCCACAAAAGCCCGATTTAAATCAAAAGAAAGAAGGTTATGATTTTATATTTAACATCCTATTTCAGGTGTCTTGCAGTAGGGTACTCTTTGAAAGTATCAGTAATAAACAGGTGTTACAGTGAAGTTTACAAATGAAATGTGGACTTTAACTTTGATTTTTCAGGTCTCGGTTGATTAAATAAAACTCACTCTGGTTTACTACTCAGAATTTTTATTATACTCATACCTATGATGAAATGTAAATCAGAAAGTGAAAACAGGAGTTTGGCTGCTTTGCTGTTATTAAAGACAATATGAAACCTAGATCTACTTTTTCTATTCTATAACAAGTTGTTGAATATGCAGCTGTCAAGATTTATTATGTAAATAAGATTAATGCTATCATCAGTCTTTCAAAGGACTGCATTCACATATTCCATTTCAAAGTACGAACTGGTATTTTCTGCTGAGGAGCAGGCTTTGCGGCTTGTTTTCTTTCATTTGATTTCTTGATCAATAGTTACTAGCAGCAGGATATACAAGATTCATTTTGATTAAATCCCATGAAATGTAAGTAAAAGCATACTATAGAATTCATAAGGCTATTATTGATAACCTATACCTGGTGAGAGCATAGAACTAAGTTATAGTTATGGTTGATCTTTTTTACATGGCTCATGTAACATGGCTCAGGAAGGAATTAAATTAATGTTTATTTTTCTTTAGAACTGTATTCACACACTGCAGAATCCAATGTTAGTAACTTCCAAGAAATGTGGCAACAACAAAACTGCATCATTTCAAGAACACAGATACACAGAATCAGGAATTTGAATTAGTTCTTTCGAAAAAAGAGATTCTTTAGACTTCCTAGCAAAAAAGTGTTCATAATGAAATGGTAGTTTATGCTCTTTTTCAGTTTTTCTACCTCAACTTCTACCTTTACATTGCACATTTTTTTCCATGCTTTAAACTCACTCTGTCTCTCTCCCTTCTTTTTGTTACTGTAACCTGAATTACTGTAATATCTGACTGCCCAGATATCATGTGCTTGCAAATAGGAGTAATCTCTCTTTTCTGTTTCCTTTTATATAGTAATTAGGCCTATTTGCAACTACATTATGTGAAAATCTCTTTAATTTACTACAATAATAGAAAGTGATAGGTCTTTCTGCACACAGTTCTCTTGACCTGTGTGGTGTTCTTTGTTGACTTGTCTTTTTAAAAGAGCAAAGCAAGCTGTCTTTTCCTTCTGAAAGGAGCAGTGCTCACTGCCATCCTGGTCATATCCTACAGAGAAATGCAATGGCTCTGACATCCCTCCTAGTATTTCTGTATTGACTGGAGCTGCCACAGAGTTAGGTCTGCTCTACAGAGAAACAGTCAAAGAGTGCAAGCAAGTGTGGTCACAGATCATGAGCAGAGTGGAGGCCACAGAGAGTGAGGAACAAAACTCAGAATTGCTTCTAACATTTCTGCCCCACTCAAGAGGGCACGAGGCGATGAAAGCAAGACAGACTAGTTTCTTAAACTGTAGAAGACTGAAATGAGGAAAAGATGGCAAATGAAAACTTTTTCTACTCCAACTAGAAAATTCTTTAGTCTTGCTGTTTATATGAAGCTTGTCACTGAAATATCAGCCTGCTGTCTTTGCTTATATCAGTGTGGAGTAGCAGGGAACATAGTGATGGAGATACGCAGGTAGATCTTTGCATTGCTGGTATTTCCTTCAACAATAGATCAGTGGTCAGATGACACTTAAGTTCCCAAAGGCAATTTTTCCTAAGGTCAAACTAAAATAGCTGGAAGAGCAATAGAGGTTAGTTTGGCCTGAAAAGTAAGCATTATATGTGTTCTCATGAGAAAGCTTGACAACTGTTTCACAAAGTAGTGTGAAGCAAGATATTGTAACATTCTGATGAAAGAACAGAAGGCGCTGCAGTGATTTGAAGAATTACTTCATCAAAAACAAAGTGGCAGTGATGATATTGCCTCCTCTAGCTTTGAACAACTGTTTTTAATTTGGCAGAATTTTTATCTCTAAGAATGAGTAGACTTGGGAATCTTTGCATCAGCACTGTAATGCCATTAAATTAGCTTATAACTGAACTCTGATTATTTCAAAGGTTCTTCAAACCTGTCCTGATTTTTATTTATTTTTTTTTTTTTAAACTACATGTTACCTAAAATTCCACTGTTTCTTTGGTATTCTTAAGAGATCTCTCCCTATTTGTGTACAATTTTTTACACTTTTTTTCTTCAGAGTTCCCCTTGGCTAAGATATCGATTTATGCCTGTTAAATAAATTTGTAGGTCCTACAAAATTAGATGAGGTGGTTTTCATGAGACTGTCAAAGTTGGAGCTGCTGACAACATGTGTTTTTCCTTATATCAAAGAACTAGCTGCCAAAGTTCAGTTACATGCCAATAGCTGTACAGTGGAAGTGTAAATTGTTGTCATATGCATTGACGTCCAATTGAAAGCTGCACACTAAATCAAGGAACTTTTTACTTTGACTGACAAAAGAAATACTGAGAGGTGCTTGCATAATTTGTGACAGATGTTGTCACAACGTTTTTTATAAGGCAAGTATGTGACAGAATTTGATGGAATACCACGACTGCTGTACTACAAAACATTCATTTTCCTGAAACCCTTTTGTAACAACTGCAACAACTTAAAAAGAATCCTGTCCTTTGGTGGGGAGGGGGAAGTGATTTCTGTAGGGGTACAAATAATACTGCATTTAAAAAACAACAATAGAACAAAACCACTGTTTTAAAAAAATTATGTTTGACTCCTTGAACTGAAACTCTTCAGACTGCCCAGAAATGACGGTATGTCTTTCTAGATATTGGTAAACTTAATTAAGGATGCAGGAAGCAATTACTGAAAACACTCGGGGAGTGAAGAAGAGGGAATAAAGACAAACATGAAATATTATTCCATTATTATGAATCATATGAATTTAAATAAAAGCAAAAGCAATATTAGACACTGTCAAAATAAAACTGCTGATTGACAGTATTTTAATATTACCAAAGAGACTCCTTATTTTGATTCTGTCTGCTACTTCAAGAGATCTCAAAACAGGCTGGAACATTTTCCTCAACATTTCCTTTATTTCAAAAATTTTGAGACCCAACGAGGTAATTTCATCCTTAAAAACCCAAATGTATAGTTAGTATATGGCAGATAGCGGGTCCATGGACTGTACTTTTGCATATGCAGGTTATTACTGTTTTACAGACAAATTAGTTTTAAACTGGTCATTAGTATCATGGATCTCTTTGGGATCCAAAATGTTACTGCATTATAAAGTTTGTAGCATTTCTGCTCCCCAAAAAACTGACTCCCTTGACGCAATACCTTCTTAAGGTTTCCTTTTGAAGTTCTCATGAAACAGGTTAAAATATTTATATCAAGAAAGGGAAGTCTGTATTTAATGATTGATTAAGAAAAAAGCCAATTTACCATTCTGAAACTGAAAACTAATATGCATTGAACGCTCTCAATTGTTGTCTTAATTGTCAAATGCAAAACTTTTTATCAGATATAAAAGTAGGGGCCACCATAAATGAATGTATATAGCAATTTAGTTGAAATTTTGTATTTACCTTGTGAAGAAAATAAGACTTTCATCCAAAATTTCCATGTGATAATCCACACAATAAATATACAAATAATTTAATATACAGTATGACTTATTTTATTCAAACCAGTATATGCAGTCGGAGATTCTGTCACATCTCTGGCCAGACGTGTGAAATACTCAACGTGGAAGATTACACCAAATGAGAAACTAATGCAAACAGAAGGGAATCTGAGTCACATCCATAATAAGAAATAATAATTTTTAGGTATTACCTACACATTTTGTTAGAAACACTCCGAATTCCTTAATTCAAGAAGTTTTTCTTCTTTGCCTTTTAAAACATGTCATGAGAGCCTAAAGGAAGACTGAAATCAGTAATGACAGTAGAGGATACAGGGTATAAGCGAGCCAGAAAGAAATTATTTCTCTCAGCTGTGGGTTTCCTGGCACTTCATATCACAATTAAGAAATAAGACAATATTGGGGGGGTGGGGGGGACGACGACACACGACGGCCAAATACAAATATTTCTGATTATTTTTGCTTTTGTTACAATAAATTAGAGGTATTAGCCTTAACATACTTTCAGATTATATTGTGCCAGTATCTTAACACGTGACTTCTACATTTGTAACAAAACCACTAGCAATATCAAAAAATGATTATTTTTTCTGTAGCAGAAAAATTGATGACAATATTGCAGATATCTGTTCTAAAGCTAACCTTTAAACTACTAGAACAGAAAGGAGTAACAAACACAATCTTGTTTTATATATAGTTTGCATAAACAAGACAGTTTGTTTATAGAAGAAGGAAATTTTTAAATCTTAACTATTAAATTGAATGTACTGGATTTTCGTTTTGGTTTGGTTTATAGTTTGTTTTCTGCCTCCTCCCTTCATCTGGATTATTTTTAAAGCATTATCTCTATATTGTAATGAGAATCCAGTGGTGACTTTATATAATACCAGAATATTGTTTTCACGTAACTTTTAAAGTATATGTTGATAGTTAAATTAACGTCGGTATTGTAAACAGTGATACTGCTATAAATCCAATCTAGAAACACCATGTAGGTAGTATGTGAAAGGTTGTTGTGCTACCATGCTTCATTTCTGTCTGCTTAATTCTTACACTCACTACAAGTGATCCATTTATATCCTAGCCTTTTGCTTTTCAATTTTTAGTGGGGCCATCAATCATGTTGAACTTTGCCTAAGGAAAGGTTTGCAGGGAACACCATAACAACGCTATATTACTAAAAGAATAATGAATTTTGGAGCAGTTTGTCATTCAGAAAGGTTTGAAAAGAACAGTAAGTCTAAGCAGAGTAAGAGTTATTAATGCTACATCAGTTTACAGATCTATATTGGAATCTTCAATTGGTTTTATACTACCTGCCCCTGCTTGAGTCCTAGTCCTACTACGATAGGGTGCTGCAGATTTAAAGCTTTTTCCACCATATATAGAGCAGTCAGTTGAATGTTTGCCTACATTATGCTAGGATTATAGCCGTGTAGACTTCATTCTGTAGCTACTGCATTCCCCAAGCATTCTCTGTCCTCACATTATTTCCAGTTTGGCTTTTAAAGAGTGTTTGGAACCAAGAATATAACTTCACAGGACTGTAGAATGGTTGCAGTTGGAAGGGACCGCCGGAGATCATCTGGTCCAAGCCCCCTGCTCTGGCAGGGTGACCTAGACGAGGCTGCCCAGAAAAATGTCCAGGCTGCTTTTGAGTATCTGTCTCCAAGAACAGAGACTCCATAAACTCTCTGGGTTACCTGTTGCAAGGCTCAGTCACCCTCACAGTGAAACAGCGTTTCTCGATGTTCAGAGGGAACCTCTTGTGTTTCATTTTGTGCCCCTTGCCTCGTGTCTTGTCACAGGGCACCACTGGAAAGACCTTGGCTCCATCTTCTTTGCACCCTGCCTTCAGATGTTTATACACACTGATGAGATCCCCCCTGAGTCTTCTCTTTTCTTGGCTAAACAATCCCTGCTCTGTCAGGCTTTGCTTGTACGAGAGATGCTTCAGTCCCTTAATCATCTTGTGGCCCTTTGCTGAACTCTCCCCAGTAGCTCTATAGCTGTCTTGTAGTGGGGAGCCCAGAACTGGACACAGTATTCCGGGTGCTGAGTAGAGGGCAAGTATCACCTCTCTCCACCTGTTGGCAACACTCCTAATGCAACCACTCCTCCCAGCTTTGTGTCAGCTGCAAACTTGCTGAGGGTACACTCTATCCCATCATTCAGATACTTAGGGAAGACGTTAAATACAATTGGGTGCAGTATTGACTCCTGGGAAACATCATTAGTTACTGGCCTCCAACTAGACTTTGTGCCACCAGTCACTGTCCTGTGGGCCTAGTAGTTCAGCTGGTTTTCAATCCACCTCACTGTCTGCTCATCCAGCCCCTACTTCTCCAGCTTCTGTATGAGAATCTTATGGGAGACAGTGTTGAAAGCTTTACTGAAATTAAGATTGACAATATCCACTGTTCTCCCCACACCTGCCAAGGCAGCTGCTTCGTCATAGAAGGTGATCAATTTGATCAAGCATAACTTGCCCTGATGAATCTATGCTGACTATTCCCAATCACCTTTTTATGCTTCGTGTACCTAGAAACGTTTCCCAGGATTAGTTGCTCTATCGCTTTCCCAGGGTTTGAGGTGAGGCTGATTGGCTTGTGGTTCCCTGGGTCCTTCATATTGTCCTTGAAGATAGAAGTGACATTTGCTTTCCTCCAGTCTTTGGTCACTTCTGCCAGTCACCATGATCCATTAAAGTTTATAGAAAGTGGCCTTGCAATGACATCTGCCAGTTCCCCCAGCACTCATATGTGCATCCTGTCAGGGCCCGTGGACTTCCGTACATCCAGTTTGCTGAAGCGTTTTCCAACCAGATTCTCTTCCAGAAAGAGTAAGTTTTTAAAACTCTTAACTTCTGTACATGGAAATTATCTTGAAGTGCCTCCTATGATGGCGGTATTCTCATCAAATAAATCACTAACTTTCCACCTTTAAGTGTCTTGCATACAGAGAAAGTATTTGCAGAAGCTCTTCTAAACAACAGGTCATAATCTCAACTTTTTACTATGCTGACTAAGTTAACTTCACCTTAATGTTTTTTACGTTATGATGCATGCAAGCCTACTTATATGATTTATCTCACTGAAATTCTTAGTGTTTGGTAGAGTCTGCCTATTTTTCTGACAGACAGTGACATATGTTCTTATTCCGATTGCAGTCCAGTGTTTGTGAAAGCAAGAGCTTTTCTTTACGTGGTGAAAGACGTATCTAAACATCTTTCTGTTGTGTTTGGAGAAATTTGGAAAAATGCATTGTAAAATAAACAGCTTAGTCACGCTTCTACATATGAAAAGGAAAACAGCAAGAAAATTCTACCAGATCTCTCCTATGACAAAGATAAGCCTAAGAAAGCTGACACTTAACTTTCTGTTATGAAGTTATGATGCTATTTATTAATCTAATAATAGTAACATTTTAGAAACCGTAACTTTTATGGTAGTTTTTCAACTATAGCAGTACACGGTCACTTTTAAACCTTTTTCTTGTCTCCTAACAGCTTTTAACCTTCAGATTCCACTTTCTTTTGAATCTCTAAGAATTACAGGGTCTTTAGTTTTGGTTCTTCTCTTCATCCCACTGCACAGACTATTTAGATTTAAACTTTAACTAATAACCCCATACACTATCAACTTTTTTTTTTTCCATGTATTACTCTAAGTTATATATAATCCATAATGACTTGTTAGGAATCATTAAGAGCTTCTTTAATGTAAAGGAAGTCTAGGAACTTAACTGTATTTTTAAATTGATGACGATAGCACATAATATGAATGTTCCTTAAGTGTTCCTGAAATCAAGTACTAACTGTTACCCATTAATGCTCTATAAAAATTACTATCTGTAAAATATCCGTGGTACAGTTACTAAGTCATTTTTTCTAGGAATTATTGTTACTAAATATGCAAGGCTAAGACAATTAGACATTGATCGATCTGACATTGGTGTTCTATTTAAACAGAGAAAGCCTCACTTTAAAACATGTTTTTTATCTTTAAAAGCTGATTTGCTGGAAAAACAACACAGCTAGGCATGTACAGTCCAGGAGGTTCCTGCAGAGCATTGGTGATAACTTTTTAATGCAGGTGATGGAGGAGCCAATGAGGAGAGGAGCAATCCTGGACCTGATACTAACAAACAGAGAAGGACTGGTTGGCGATGTGAAGGTTGGGGGCTGTCTTGGCTGCAGTGACCATGAAATGGTGGAGTTCAGGATCCAGCGAGGACGAAGCAAGGCTACAAGTAGGATTAGAACCCTGGACTTCAAGCAAGCTAACTTTGCCCTCTTCAAAGACCTACTGGGAGGAATCCCTTGGGTTAGGGCTCTAGAAGG